>CADDIJ020001286.1:0-117850 GCA_902809745.2 Tetradesmus lagerheimii | reverse complement strand
AGAAAGCCATACCCCAGCTCTACTCACCTGGCTCCTATGTTTTGGCCCCATAGCAGCAGAAATCCAGTACATGCCCAATTACAAATATAATTTCTCTCCTTTCTCTCTTCATGAACACTAATTTGTATGACAAGGATACCAACACTATAGGCTGTGTAACTAACTAACTAACTAGCTAACTAACTAACTAACAACAGAGTGCTTGAGGAGTACCTCAGACACTATGTCAATCCAGTACAAGACGACTGGGATGATTGGCTCCCTCTAGCCGAGTTCGCTTACAACAATTCAGTTCATGAAGCGGCAGTCACAAGGCAATAGAATGCAGACCTTGCCATTGCAGGGCGGCAGGCCACCATCTGATATCCGTAAGGAAGAGTTCACAAAGGTTGGCAAGTGCCACCCCACCTACAAGCGCTCAAGCGCCAAGTGCAAGCACTGCAGCACAGACATCCCAGCAGCCAAGGCAACTGTTGCAGCGCTGCGCAAGCACATCCTCCAAGAGTGCAGCTGTCCTCACCTATTGATTTGGCAGATGTGATCGTGCCAACAGCGCAGATGCGTGCTCAGGAAATGACGGACGCAATTGAGCATGCCAAGGCCAAGCTTCGGGAGTCCCATGAGCGCCAAGCGCGCGCAGCCAACAAGGGGCGACAGCACTACCTGTTCCAAGTCGGAGACAAGGTGAAGCTGTCCACAATCAACCTCAATTTACCATCCACGATGAGCAAGAAGCTCGCAGCTCGCTTCATTGGCCCCTTCACGGTGGAGAAGATCATCAATCCGGTGGCCTACAAGCTGAAGCTTCCTGTTTCTCTCAAGATTCACCCTGTATTCCACATCAGCTTACTCCGGCCATGGAAGGAAGATGCGCAGTTCCCTGACCACAAAGGACACTCTGCACCCGTGCTCGTCTACCCTGATGACGACCAGTGGCTGGTGGACAAGCTCCTTGACAAGCGGCGTGAGCGAGACGGCCGGCGCTGGATTATCAAGTACTTGGTCCGTTGGCTCAATTGTGGCCCAGAGGATGATTCATGGGAGCCAGCAAGCAACATTGAGCAGAGCTTAATAGATGAGAATGAAGCCTCTCATCATGCAACCCCAGAGCAGGAGGTGGCTACCCGCAGCACACGCAGGCAAGTGCGTCGACGTGGCTGATGGGTAAGCAACGAGGACGTTGCTCCTTGGGGAGGGGGCATGATGTAAGGTTGAAGGAACCGGAAGTTTCTTGAAGGCTCTAGAAGGTTCTGGATGTTTCCAGAAGGTTCCAGATGTTCCCGAAGTTCTAGAAGTCTCCGGAAGGATGTAGATGTTTCCGGAAGTAGTATGTTCTAGGATTGTCTAGAAGCTTCCTTGGTCCAAAATGTTCCAATTGTAGGCAGTTGAGGAGGCGTTGTAGGTTTTCGCCAAGGCTATAAATAGAGGGGGCCTCTCCTCACTCAACAAGAAGTATTCACTCAACAAGAAGTATTCACTCAACAAGAAGTATTCACTCAAGAAGTCTTTCCATCAGACCTCTCAAGTCCTCGTAGCCTCGTCTATTGTGTGAAGCCTTCCCTTGGTAACTAACTGAGCCTTCTATACAACTACGGCCTACGTCGAATCGCTATAGAAGACCTTAGTTGCCAAAGGACCCGCCGCCAAGGCGTGACAGCAGCAGTGTGCCCGAGCAGACAAAGGAGCGTTGGCAGCAAGAAGTTGCAGGCCTGCAAGTCAGCAGCACGTCAGGCGAGGAGGCAGTGCTAGCTGGTGTGAAGCGCAAGCCCCAGCAGGACATCCGCAGGCACCTGGCCCACAGCAGCTGGGGGCGCTGCTGCTGCTGCTTGCTGCTTGTGGTTTCCTAGCTGCTGCTGCCGGTTAACTAGGGTTACTGAATGCAAGTCGCTAGCGTACTTCAGAGCTCCGCAGGTTGCATCGCTACCTTCACACGACAACACAGGATACGTTTGATGTCTTCAGTCTGTGGCCGTTGCAGTTCGATCGCCTGTTCAAAAGTCATTGTAATACTTCTAGATTTTGCTTTAGCGTGTTCCAGATGCAAAGGTAAGTCCAGACTGCACCACCATCTTGAGCCCTAGCAGTGGTACATGGAGGCAGCAATTGTACAGTGTACTCCCAGTGCCAACTAGACATACCACATGTCATGTCCAGTTGCACAGCATGTGGCTGGACAAGCTGACTGGACATGCTAGTTACCATAGTGGCCCCTCACTGCACCGACACGCCCTTTCGTATCACCTTCTCAAAAACAATCGCAAAAGTTATGAGAAGGTGGATACGAACGCCAGGCCTGCTGGCTTCGTATAGTATAAGAAGGGTTATAAGGCATCTGAACCGCATGCGAAGGTGTTAAGAAGGTGTTACGATATGCCTTGCGAACAGCATCAAGAAGCCAACATGATAAGTTGACAGACCATGCTTTGCTGTTCACCGCCGCTCAGGCGATCACAACCATTCATCAAACACATCAACAGGTGCGAGCCAACCACGTGGACCACCTGGCCTAGCCAGCACAGCCGCTACTGGCATTCCCCACAAGCCAAGGGGCTGCCAGCTGCATGCATATGCACTTGCACATGTGCAAGTGCACAGCACTTGCCACAGCATGCCTGTACTATCGTGCTGCAGTACATGTCCTGCATGCATGTACATGTAAACTACACCTGCAGCATTCCAGCTGCCAGCTCTGAGTGGCCAGATGCTACACACGTGTGCTATACTGCATATGCTGCACAAAGGGCTGCGGCTATGGGATCACAGCTGTGCCATCAGTGTAAAGTGCATAGATACACTTGCAGGATAGATACACTTGCGCATACTGTGGGTGCTACTGACCACCTGCCTGTGTCTGCCCGCATTGTCAGGCCTGTGGTACGCCGCCCTGCAAAACAGGTTGTGCTGCGCCTCAACGCACAGCCCAAGGATTTCAGGCTGCAGAATGGGGAGCAGTCAGCGGAACTTGAGGCATATCAGGATGCTCTGTCGCAGTTTGGTGCAGCCTACACAGCCACGGTCACCACTTTGCAGCAGCAGGCTTCTGCAGGCTCAACTACAGCAACTAGTGCAGTGCAGCAAGCGCACGAGCAGATGCTAGCAGCACTTCGTCATGCTGTCAACGCCAGTTTTGGCTACAAGAGTGTTTGGGTTGGCAAGTCCTTCCCATGGTGGACTCAGGAGCTCACAGATGCTGTGGAGGACAGGAAGCAGGCTTACCTGCGCTACAAGAACTCAGGGCTTGTAGCAGATTGGGCTACTTACAAACAGCAGCAGAAGGCTACTACACAGCTGGTCAAAGCAGCAGAGAAGCAGTACAAAAGAGCAGTGCCAGCATGCCATTACTTCTGCATACACAAATCGCATGAATGATGACAGCCTGCTTGGAGAGAAAGACATGTGGCAGCTTGTGCGTCGCCTGTGCCCTAAGCATGTCAGCGAGGCAGTTTACAGCGTCATGCAGCATCCATCTGGGCATGTGGCATCTACCCCAGCTGAGAAAGCTGATGCTTTCAAGTGTCATTATGAGCGCGTTGGCAGCCATGCAGCATTTGCTTCCTCCAACCCCCAGTTTGACGCCGCACACATGTCTTGTGTTGCAGCCAATGTGCAACAGTATTTGCAAGACTCTGCTAACTCCCCTGCCACCCCGCTGGACCTGCCCATCACTGCCGCCGAAGTTTCCGACTGCCTGCAGAGGCTGCGCACTGGCAAGGCCGGCAACCCGGCTGAGGAGGGCATTGTCAATGAGCTACTCAAGTATGGAGGCAGCACGGCCGCAGATATGTTAATGCAGTACTGCAATCTGATGTGGCAGCTTGAGCAGGTGCACCAGGTGCCAGGTACAGTTGTGAACATGCCCAAGAAGGGTGACCTGACAGACCCCACCAACTACCGTGGTATCACCCTGCTTAGCGTGCTTTTCAAATTTTACACCAGCGTTCTCAACCAGCGCCTCATCAAGTTTGCAGAAGGCAAGTCAGTGGCGGAGGGCACGACACAGCAACGGCAGCAGCAGCAACAGCAGGCGCAACAGCAGCAGCAGCAACAGCAGGCGCAACAGCAGCAGCAGCAGCAGCAGCAGCAGCAGCGTGTAACTGCTGCTACAGCAGCAGGAACGCCGCTGCTGCACGAGAGCCAGAACGGCTTTCGTCCCAAGCGCAGCTGTGCTGACCACCAGAGTGTGCTCAGTGAGGTGTTGGGTGGGAGGAAAGCCGAGGGGAAGGATTCTTATGTGCTGTTTGTTGACACCTATAAGGCTTTCCCAACAGTGTGGCTTGATGGGCTCTTTCAAAAGCTGTGGGACAAGGGTGTGCGTGGAAAGATGTTCCGTGTACTCTACAACTTGTATCAGGGTGCACGCCGTGTGGTGTCCCACGAAGGTCATGTCACTGAGAGCTTCACATGTGACCTTGGTTTGCATGAGGGCGATGTTATTTCCCCCACACTGTACCTGTACTTCATTGATGATCTGCTGCATGAGGTGCATGCAAAGCACCCTGGAATCACCCTTATGGGCCCTTGTGACGAACCTGCTGGTCAGGTTGTGGCAGCCATGCAGGCTGATGACTTTGCTGCTGTGTGCGGATCTCTGGCTGAGGTTCAGGCTGTGGCTGCAACAGTTTATGAATACAGTTGTAAGTGGCGGTTCAAGCTGAATAGCTTGAAGTCTGCTGTCATGCATGTCTCACCAGCTAGACAGCCCAGCCAGTTGGCTGACTCTGGCATCATTTTGAATGGTGTGCCTGTGCCTGTTGTATCAGAGTACTGCTACCTTGGCCTGTGGTTCAACAATGCCTGCAACTGGAATACGCACTTTGAGAAGATGTTGGCAAAAGTGCATCGTGTGAAGGGTGGGCTCATGCCAGTCTGAAGAGCCGGCTCATCAGCGTGGAAGTAAAGCGTATCATTCTGCTTACATGCGTTCGCCCGATTGTTGAATATGGCAGCGAGGTCTGGTTTCCGTCAACTGCAAGGCAACTGCAACAGATTGACAAAGTGCAGACTGACATCATCAAGCGCTCAATGCGTTGTGGCAAGGAGCGCCCTTGCACTTCACTTGTTCTGGCTGAATGGGGTGTGAAGCCATTGCACATGTGGCTTCATCAGAGGGCGATGGAGTATTACTTTAGGTTTCAGCGTATGCAGAACTGTCGGTTGCCACATCAGGTGTTTTCAGCTGAGTGGAAGCGCCCTAGTGGTGCTGTTGCGGTGACACCTTGGCATAAGTATGTGCAGAGTTTGCTTTGCAAGTATGGTGTGGATGTTGAGGCGGCGGCTGATCGAGCTAATGCGTGCAAGAATCACATCAACCGTCAGGTCAGGAAGCCGCATGCAGACAGAATTGTTTGTGAATCACTGCAGCACTCTACTTTGAGCCGTTACATCACGCATGTGCACCCTACACATGCTGATGCCATGCGTTTTAAAAGGGCTAGGCCCTTTTTGTGTTCTGGTGCGCCAACGCGCGGTATTGAGTTGCTGATGCGTGTTCGAATGGGCTGTCTTTGTGTGCATGAGCGTACCAGTCGTTATGGTGGCAGCAGAGCTGATTCTAACACAGCATGTCCTGCTTGTGGTCAGGGTGTTGAGTCTTTGTCACATCTGATGTTTGATTGTCCGGCTACTTCTGCTCAGAGGGATACTATGCTTGATGAAATTCGGTCTGTTTTGCGTGATGTTGCTGGCGGCGCTGAAAAATTGCGCAATGTGTTGTCGTTGACCGATGCATCCACCAAGTTGTTGCGTTTTGTTTCTGATGATATTTGGGGTAGTAGGGGGGTGTGCCGAGTGATATCTAGGAGCATTGCTGAGTATCTTGTCCAAGCTTGGGATGTGCGTAATATTTGCAAACACAATGGAGCAGTGCTCCCTCTTTCTTCCGCTCCTGAGGGGCGCGGGGCCGATGGCGTTGATGCTATGGCTTAATGGGTAACATGATGATGATGATACACTTGCAGGAGTGTGCATGCAACTGCTACTGCGCAGTAGCTGAAAATGGTGGACACTTATGTTCACTCTGTAATGCCATGCACCAGCCAGCACTCTTAACCAGCAAGCACATCATACACCAGGCGGCTTGAATGCACTGACACGCTGCTGCTTGGCCACAATCCTGCCGCTTGCCTGGTCCCTTTTGCGCTTTCCATTTGGCTGGCCCTCAGCTGCAGTAGCAGCATCTGCTGCACCTGCACCTGCACCAGCAACATCTGCTGCATCCGCACCAGCAGCATCTGCCGTTCCATCCTGCCGCGCTTCTCCAGCAACCTGCTGTCCAGCAGCTCCAGCCTCCTCGTCATCTGACTCATAGCCCACTAGTCTGCGCGAGCGCTGGCGCTGGCACTGAGGCCTGCGCTGGCGTCGAGGCGCTTCGTCATCAGAGCACTCCCAGTTTGAAGCATCAGCATCCTGCTGCTGCTGGGACTTGCCCTTGCTGCTGCCCTTGCCGCTGCCCTATAGAACAGTAGAGCAGCAGCCGCCTGAGGCAGGCGTGCCTCCTGTGTTGTATCATTGCTGGTAGACGAAGTGCTGCACATAACAATAGCAAGCAAACAAAGCCAGGTGGCACATACATGAAGGCGCACACTGAAGTAGTTGTGCAGTGCCTGTCGGGCCATTGCCCACACCGACAGCATTGAATCCGTGGCAGCCCTACAACCTGTAAGAGGCTGCCAATCATTGCTGCAGCGTGCATAGCTGCGTGCATACGTAACAAGGGCAGGGCTGCATGGACAGCCGTCTCAAAAAGCAGTTAACCCTTCTCACCTCTACTGTTGCACGAGCGTGACAGTGATGGCGCAACTGCAAGGCAGCATCGTCCCAAATGGCAGCGCCCAACTGTTTGTGTGCCGCCAGGTGTTATGTGCCCACATATCACAGAGGGCATTTGTGTGCTGAGCACTCCTACATGGCTACATAGCTGTAAACAACATGCTGCTCCTGGTGCTGCATCAGGCAGCGCTGCTGACTCCTCCACAAGCGTGCTGCTCGCACGAAGCAGTATAGCTGCTATACACGATCAAGCTATACGTAGCTGATGCACTTGCAGAAACTCCTGGAGGCAACACTACATCAGCCACTGTGCAAAGGCAGCAGCAGCTCCTGCCGCTGGCACTGTTGAGCACCATTGCTGCACCAACCTCAGCGGATCACTCCAGGGATGACAGCCACCGTAGCCACCTGACATCTGCAGGATCTAGTCTGCGCGATCGATGATTATTGAGCAAGACAATGCCCATTCCTGTGCAACCACCGAGTGCACTGGAGGTCAGCCCCCACTGATCCGATCCATGCAGCGCCCGATGAGACCTCCTGCTGGCACACCAGCTATTTTAGCTGTCTGAGACATCTCAATCGCTGTCGAGGCCCGGCCAATCGATGCTATAGACTGAACGTGTGAGTGCTTCAGGAGCAGCAGGTTGCTACAGGAGCGTCGAATCGCAAGATGTAATAATGAATGCACAAGTGTTTCGTTTTGTGATTTAAAGGCGGCAAGTTGCGCTTAAGCAGCTTCCATCTGTTTCGGCCCCAGTCAAATGTCTGGGCATAACACCTCTGACAGAGCCATGTTTGACGGCACCTTGCTTTATATTATAACGTACCAAAGTGTTCTTTGTATTTGATTGCAAGTTTTACCGAGCACCATCGCTAGATATGCGTGATTCTGCTCGTGGCACTAGTGGAGCTATTGGGGCTGTTCTCGCTCTCACTGCTGCACAGCTCAACTGCAAATCATCGAAAACAAAGGCATAGCTTGTACGGTGCACGCTGTCGGCGTAAATCAGCATCTCTTATACCTTCACCAGTCACCTGCACTGCCAAGTACGGGGGTGCCAATTGCACTCATCGAGAACTACTGCTCAAGCACTCTCACGCATACATACCATTATATAAAACACTTTTAAGCAGGTAGTGCAGCAAGCAGAACACATTACACAAAGAAAACGGTATGGGGCCGCTCTTCTCAAATCTATGTGAGCTTCTTATGCTGTCAAGAAGGTCATGTGAAGGTGTTATGACTGGGCTGTCGTCACAGTGCCCTGTCCAACGTACCGTGTTACTTGGCGCTACGCTCACCAGGGCAGATCATGCTCGCACAAGTCACAAGAATGTATGCATTACTTGGATCTTTTCACGGCGCGTGCTGCAGAGCTGGCAAGGTAAAGGTTGCTGCGGCACACTCAGTGCTGCTCATCGGATAGGTCAGCGCGTGAGGCCCGTGTTTTGCTTCGACACTTCGGCGACCTTGGATCAAAGATCTCACCGACAAATTTGTACAGCGTACTGCAGGTTGCCCAATGTCAAAGCCTAGAATTTACACGTGTTCGGTTTGGACCACCGTCAGGTGCTGCTGCGTCACCTGAAAGCAGCACCAGACCGGTGACCTGTGGATCCACACTGTGACAGATCTAGCCGCACAATGACATCAACTCGTGCGCCTGCTGCATTCAGATGTGTAATGCACAGCAAAGCTGCTCAGTACCCCTCATACGAGTAGGTAATGCCACCGGCATCATAGAAGGGGTACCAGCGCCGCAGCAGTGCCGCAGTCACCTCATGCACAGCTGGACCAAAAGCTGCACTGTATCCGTAAACGCTGATCACACCCTGCTCTGCATAGTGCTCAATCCTGCCGCCACCTAAGACATCCAGCTGCAAGGTGCCTTTAGGACAAAGCTTCTGCACCTGCGCCTTGGTGTGCTGCAGGATATGGTTGTGGTACGCTGCTGCTGCAGCACCCCGCACGAGCAACTTACTCTTCCCGCTGCTGCTGTCAGTCAGCCTCATCAGCACGTACTTGAAAATGCCTTCGTCTAGTTCCACCTGCGGCACCTGATCACCCAGCCAGCTGGCCCCACTGCTGCTGCTGCTGCTGCCGTTAGAAGCTGCTGCTGTTGCTGATTGCTGCAAGGTTTCCTGCAAGGTTTCCTGCGAACTCTGCTGCAGCCAGTCTGTTATGAGCCTGTATGCCAAGCTGTACTCGCCTGGGATCATGAAGCCACCTGGGGCAGCCGCAGGGCCCTGCTGCAGCGCCCACGCCAGCCAATCCCTGCAATGAGCAGTCAAGCAACAAAAAAGATGTCAAGGCGAAGAACGACAGTGTCGAGTGACAAATGAGGCTTGAATCTGCATGAAGCCACCCGGGGCAGCTGCAGGGCCCATGCTAGCCAATCCCTGCAAGGCAGAGCACAACAGAGTTGTGAGTCCTCGCACTAGCAGTACAGGTGGCTTGTATGAAGCAGAACAGGCACTGGCTGCTGCGGACAGCCGCATGGCCCTGCTGCAGTGCCCACGCCAGCCAATCCCTGCAGTGCAGCAGTCAAGGCAGAGCACAGGAGAGTTGTGAGTGACAAATGCGGCCTGCATAAAGCAGACCAGGCACAGGTGACTGCGCGCAACCTGAAGCCTTTGCTGCAGCACTCATGCAAGCCGATCGTTGTTATGTAAACAGCAAAGCGTGGCAGTGCACATCCAGCCGCATGCGTTTGTGAAAGCGCCTGACCACAAGGCACAAGACAGGAGAGGAACATACCACAGTGATCTTAAGCTATTTCAATCTGCTTTCTTTGGCGCTATTCTGCGTTCACCCTGTGTGGAGCATGCAATTCAGGGTGGCGTACGGCCTATGTAAAACTTCTCTGCTCCCAGGTGTTATGTGATGATGCCAAAAGCAGCAGCACAGCAGCCGGCGTCCACCTGTGGAACCAGCGCACGTCTTCCATCTCCCACTCCTGGGGTACGGGGGGCTGCAGGAAGCGGCAGTCACCCAGCACAGCAGCAACCTCCGCAGGCCTGCAGCAGCAGCAGCAGCGGCAGCATACTATTTGCCAGCAGGTACTACACGAAATCCAGCAGCTGTGCTGTGGTGATCTGCTGTGTGAGCTGCCTGCATGCTTAGTCAGCCTTTCTCAGCCGCTGGCCCGTCGATGCATAAGACATCAATCACGCTGCCCAGCCAAAGCAACCCAAAGCAACCCAACACACTCACTTGATCCCAGAGTCCATCATGGCCATGCGCCCTTGGTGGGACAGCGACTCCACTGGGCCAGCGCCAGCACTACTGCTGCTGCTGCTGCTTGCTGCGTCTTGTGCTGCTGCTGCCGCGTAGAAGCCCACCATGAGGCTCCTAGGGAAGGGCCACGGCTGGCTGGCAACATAGCTGCAGGACGTGAGGAGGAAACAATGCAAAGCAGAGGTCAGGGTGGATTGATAGGCTTGCATGTCTGCATGTAGCTGTGCTTGCAACCTGCCCCAGTTGTACTCATAGGAAGGGCCACGGCTGGCTGGCAACGTAGCTGCAGGACATGAGGAGCAATGCAAAGCAGAGGTCAAGATTGAATGACAGGCTGTGACATGTACATGTTGATGTCCTTGCACCGTAGCTGCAGAGCCCACAATCAAAGCACAGGCAGAGCGCAAGTTCAGGTGTTTAGCTGCGCCATGTGTTCTACTGCATCTCCTGCTAGGGCGCTGCCAGCAGCTTGGCAGCCCATATTCATAGCAGAAAGCCCGCTGCCTGCTCTGCTTGCTGCCCAGTACCGAGCTGGCAACGCAATATTTTGCAGTGTACGCCCCTGTATCAAAATCCGCCAATACCTCTGATAATCAGGTGTCACTGTACTCTGCCACCCGAAACATGTAAACTTCCATAGTGAAGTACAACATAAAAAGCGGCTCACCGCACGCTAGGCAGCATCACTTCCACGCCCGACTCCTCCAGCACCTCCCATCCATTCCGCTAGCTGGCCATCTGTTATGGCCCAAATAACGCTGGTGGGTGCACATTGTTATCACCAAAGTTACCCCCCTCACCGTACGCTAGGCAGCATCATTTCCACGCCCGACTCCTCCAGCACCTCCCATCTATTCCGCTAGCTGGCCATCTGTTATGGCACATATAGCTGTTACAATGTGACATTGGTGGCTGCACACTGTTACTAACAAAGTACCCCCCCCCTCACCGTACGCTGGGCAGCATCACTTCCACACCCGACTCCTCAAGCACCTCCCGTGCCAGCGCCTGCTCCAGGCTCTCTCCAATCTCCAGGAAGCCAGCCAGCGTGGAGTACCTGCACGGCAACAGTACACAAAGCAATCTGGCTTCAGCTAGTGGTGGCGTGAGGTAATGAGTGCTGTTGGCTGTTGTTGGCTGCCAGCCAGCGTAGAGTACCTGCACAGGCAGTCCAACGGCAAGATCTGTAACATCATCTTACCAACATGCAAATGCTGCAGACACCTCAGGGCTTGTATTTGCTCCACGCTCTCACCAACAACCAGGAAGCCAGCCAGCGTCGAGCACCTGCACAGACGTCCAGTACAGCAGCAAGCATTGAACCTCGCACTACTCAAGCCAGCAGCCGCTGCGACTGTTACACAAACAGCAAGACAGCACAGGGCTGCAACAGAAGAGAGGCAGGACGGGGGTTCCGGCTGCTTTACCTGCTTTGCATGCTGGCTTCAGAGTTCCAGCACTGGATGAATCATTTTACATGCAGCTGGTTACACCTACAGACAAGCAGGCCGCCCACCTGCCCCTAGGCCACTCGTGCTTACGCCATCCTGACTGCTTAGGTGCATGCCGGATGTCCAGCACCACAAAACTAGTCTTTACATGCAGCCGAAACCTGCAGTCAAGCAGGCCACCCATCTGCCCCTAGGCCACTCGTGTTTGCGCCCCAGCAGGCACCACTTGCTGCCGCCCGTGACGAGTGTGATGATGGCACTGGACTGCAAAAAAGGGGAGGCAGCAAGGGGGAGTCCCAGCTGCTTTCCCTGCTTTGCATGCTGGCACTCGATTGATCTGAATTACACTGTAATGCAATGTAGCGGAGGCTTACAGTCCAGCAGGCCACCCACCTTCCACGCGGCCACTCTTGTTTGCGCCCCAGCAGGCACCACTCGCTGCCACCCATCACGAGTGTGATGATGGCACTGGACTGCAACAAAGGGGAGGCAGCAAGGGGGAGTCCCAGCTGCTTTCCCTGCTTTGCATGCTGGCACTGGATGAACCTAGACTACATGCAGCTGACACCTGCAATCAAGCCGACCGCCCACCTGCCGCGGGGCCACTCGTGTTTGCGTCCCAGCAGGCACCACTCGCTGCCGCCCGTGACGAGCGTTATGATGGCCGGGTCGATGCGCGGGTACAGAGACCTGCCGCTGCTGCTGCACTTGCGCGAGAAGCCGCCATCGCGAGCTGTTGTGGGGCTGCCTGACGTGCCTGCAGCAGCAGCAAGATGAACCAAGTAGCAGATGGGGACGAGGTGTTGACGTTATAGTGCTGCTCAGAGTGTGCAGGTAGAGCGACTGGCCGCTGCTGCTGCTCTTGCAGAATGGCCGCCATCTCAAGTTGTGGTGGGGCTGCCTGAAGTGCCTGCAAGCAGCAACCAAGCAACCAGGTAGCAGATGAAGAGGAGGGGTTGACAAACAAGTAGCCCGCAATACGGGGGTAGAGCCCGGCTGCTGCTGCGCCACTTGCAGAAACAGCTGCTTTTTCAAGCTGTAGTAGTGCTGCCTGAGGTGCCTGCAAGCAGCAGCAAGCAACCAAGTGGCAGATGGGGAGAAAGCGTTGACATTATAGTGCTGCTCAGAGTGTGCAGGTAGAGCGAACTGCCGCTGCTGCTGCTCTTGCAGAGAAGCCGCCATCTCTTGCTGTGGTGGGGCTACCAGAGGTGCCTGAAAGCAGCAGCAAGGAGAGGAGGTGTTGACAGAAAATTGCCACTCGGACTGCGCAGGCAGAGTGACATGCCACAGCTGCTGCTGCTGCATTTGCGAAAAGGCCGCCATCGCGAGCTGTGGTAGGGCTGCCTGAGGTGCCTGCAAGCAGCCAAGTAGCAGATAGGGAGGACATGTTGAAAAATAGCCTGCAATGTCGAGGCAGAGCCACCTGCCGTTTATGCTGCACTTGCGCGAGAAGCCGCCACCTCAAGCTGTGGTAGGGCTACCTGACGTGCCTGCAGCAGCAGCAAGCAACCAAGTAGCAGATGGGCAGGAGTGTTGGCATTAGAGTGCTGCTCAGAGTGTGCAGGTAGATCGATTTGCTGCTGCTGCTGCACTTGCGAAAATAGCCGCCACTCCCTGCTGTGGTAGGGCTGCCGGAGGCGCCTGCAGCAGCAGCAAGCAACCAAGTAGCAGATGGGGATATTGTGTCGACATGATAGTGCTGCTCAGAGTGTGCAGGAAGAGCGACCTGTCCCTGCCGCTGCTGCTGCAGTTGCGCGAGAAGCCGCCATTTCCTGCTGTGGTAGGACTGCCTGACGTGCCTGCAAGCCGGTTACAGCAAGGAAGTAGCAAGCACCAACGCAGCATGGCTCAACAGACGTGACTGTGCTGGCTGTCTGTCTGGTGAGGCACACTACACTGTGCTTCAAACTCAACGGCCAGCATGTCAAATCTCCTGCAGCACCAAACACGCAGGCTGCATGCCAACCTGACCATTGGAGTTGCGGCAAAACGTATGTCAATATATTGCCAAACATCCTGTCATCCAAGTTATAACACGTCATCAGCACAACACCACGGCCGCTCACCATGATACTGTGCGTCCAGGTTCCATTGAGCCAAGCCCGATGCAACTGCCATCAGTGCCGCATCACTCCTGGCCATCTCAGGGCCTGCAGTTCGAGCTGACACCCAGCGTGCGCTGTAGCTGCCTGCTAGTCCGTCTACTTCTGCTGCCGCGACTTGCACCGCGAAATGCGGAGCACCTGTGGTGCAATCTAGCCCCAGGAAGAGAGGAGGTACTGCTGCATTGGCTGCACAGGTGAGCTCTGATGCCGGTGACACCCACACTGGCTGCAGCAGTGCCTGCTGTGCTGCTGCTGTAGATCCAGCGTCGGTCGGACTGCTGCTGCCATTGCTGCTGCCAGATTGCTGAGTCAGCAAGATCCGCGAGCCGTTGACAGGTGTGATTCTGGCATCTGCTGCGTTGAACCAAGCCATTACTTGTGCTTCGTCCCGCCTTGCCTCTGCTGCTCTGTCTAGTGGATAGTTTGAATAGTACAAAGTGCTCTGCTCAGACCAGCGTTGACTGGCTTGCCTAGCACGTTCACTAGCTGCTGCTGCTGCTGCTGCTGCTGCTGGTGCTGTTGTCGCTGCAGAGCTGGCACCTTGCTGTGATGCCTGTGCTGCTGCTAGCATCCTGCGAGCTTGCTGCGCAGCCAGGCGGCTGACGGGCTGTGGAAGACGCAGCATGGTGGATGGCGTGTGTGTGCTGCTGCCAGCACCAACCCTGGAAACACAACAGCATTCGGTTACCGCTTTCATACAACGAAATAGCATCTTATGGGCTTCCTGAAAGAGCAACTGTTTGGCATAGTTCGGCACGAACACCGCAAGGCACCTTTTCCGGCAGACCCACCTGCAGTGCTGTTGCTGCCACAGCATTGCTCCCCTTGCTCTGGCACCACCTCTACTGCAAACACCAGCTGTAGTTCGATTTGCTGGTGAGTGGTATAACAGCATTCTCAATGGGCTCGTCGCAGTCACAGCGAGCTCTGACTGCGATCTTACCCGGCACATGTCCTGACAAGGGTTGTGGGAGATGACATACGGACCGTCCTGCAGGGATGTGCAGGTCGCATCCAATGCAATTCAAAGTCAAAGCTTTTGACGCGATCAATGCCGTTCAACGCACATCGACTATCGGTGTCAGCAAGCATTTCAACACAGCCTGAACTGCTATCTATAACACAGCCGCACAACGCTGACTGACGTACTCAATAACTGCCCTACTTTCTTGTTTAGACAGCAGTGTAGTATGGCAAGCAGCACGAGCAGCAGCAGCAGACCCATCAAAGAGCAGCCAGCAGTAGTCAAGGCAAGGGAACTACTATATCGGCGGCTCCAGGTAGGCTCAGGATCAGCAGCACAGTGTGCTTATGGTTTGCGACAATGAATCTGCTGGTCATCTGCAGCAAATGTGTTACTGGAGCATAAGCAATGACAAGGATGGCCAATTCTGTAGGCGCATGTACACACGGGTATGCCTGCTGCTGTTGTTGTACTCGGCGATAGACAGACAGAGTCCACATCTGTACAGCACTGCTGAGCAATGGCACCTAAACCCGCTACTGTTCATCCATTTTCATTGCTGCTTGTCTGCTGCACAGGTCCTGCTGAAATCGGGGCGTGTGATAGAAGGTGACCTGGCATGCTTGGATAAGCAAGGCAACATCATACTCAACAACGCAGTGGAGCACATACACGCCAACTGCAGCAGCAGCAGCAGCAGTAACAACAATGCAGCCGACAGCAGTAGCAGCAGCAGCAGCCAAGGCAACAGCAGCAGTAGCAGCAGCAGCAAACCAGTAGTCAACCAGATGGGCATGGTGTTGATACCCAAGGCGCAGCAAGGGGATGTGCTGCTAGAAGTAACACTGTCGGAACGAGCCAACATGCTCAGCCTGGTGAATGGTGCCAGCTGATGTACTGCTATCTGCTGCAGCAGAGCATCTGCTTGCAGATCAGTTGTGTTGTACATAGGAAGCAGAGTCGGGTTGCAAATGCGTTGTTGGCTGCGCATACTGGACAGCGCAATGCATGGTGACGTGGTGCGTGTTGACAATGCAACGGATATGCTGAGCAGAAAACCTTTGGCTTTGCAAGCATCTGGCAGCAGCAGCAGCACCTGGATGCAGCAATGCACACCAGCTGCATGCACAGTTGGACGTAAGGATGATGTCACAGACATGCGCTCATTTGCATGCCAGCAGGTAACTTGTGTGCATGCGGAGCACCGCATGCTGCATCCCCGGCAACTGCTTGCATACTGATCATGGCAGCAGCAGCAGCAGTGCTGCTGATGCTACCTCGACCACAGATGGCAGGCAGGCAGGCTCAATGGTTGATAGCCTCCTGCATGCGTGTGGCAAACCTAGCCCCTGTGGGCTTACAGCAGCCGTGGGCATTGTACTTGCAGCAGAGCCTTGAGCGCAGTATGTCTCATGTGTCGGCTTCACCACAGCTTGCATCACTGCAACCCCAGCTTCGCTGCAAGCATGTTAAAGAATGATCAGCCATGGTGACGGGGGCCCCATTCAGCCATGTGAGTGCTGCATTTGCTGCATTATGATTGCATTCACGTGGAATGCAGAGCTTCAGACTGCGAGCCTGCACCCTTTGTAACATGTGATATACCCTGGCTGCCAAGGTTTCTAGGTGGGAGAAACGCCTTGCATCTTCATTAGCGCTGCTGTTGCTGCCTGTTGAACGCCTTAAAGCGCAGCATCATAGTTCAATTCACTTATCGAGGCATTTATTCTCACACACAGACGCAAGGGCAGACAGAGATTCAGTGAACAGGATGCCATCCAACATACTGCAAGAACTGGACCTGAAGAGCCCGGGGCTGCTTGGCACATTGCCTAAGTACGAAAAAATTGCCGATACACCGATCTACAAATGCATGCGAGGGGCTACGGCTCGTGACGACAGCACGCACACGTTCACACCTAGATCACGAAGACACAGTGCCGCGTGCTTGTGTTGGCCACACGCAGGGCGGACCTCACTCTGCTGGCATCTGGTGCTGTGGTGTTCGGCGTGCAGCGGCTGGTAAGACCCAAAGGGCGTCTGTTGCAGGAGCAGCAGCAGCAACAGCAGCAGCATGCGCAAGAGTAGCACTGCACACAGCAGTAGTCCAATTTCCTTGCATTTACCCCGCATCATCCGGGTACTGACCACTTCCAGTTTGTGGCGTGCAGGTGCCCTCATATGATGACAGTTGGTACAAGGTGAGGCCAGCGCACCGTCAGGCAGCCTGCAAGGCGGGGTGCACCCGCGTGACGCGGTGCAAACAATCAGCCTCAGTGTTTGCAGCAAAGTTTCCAGTGCACCCCGCCCAATGCCTTGCTGCAATAGGTTCACTGCTGATCCAACGCGCTTGTGCATGAAGCAAATGGCAGCAAAGCGTCCCACATCCTGTCTTGAAGATGCTTGTGGCACTGCCACCAGGCATACCAGCAACTGTCTGTCTCAACCCTGTGTGTATCATCTTTCAATTGTAACAACATTCCTGCTGCTGCTGCTGCTGCTGCAGGCCATCAAGAAGCCCACGTGAGCAGGACGTCGACGTCTGTATGTGCAGCTAGCGCAAAAACATGTGCAGCACATACACCTCTGCACCCGGAGCTGCACACAACAGGCTGGGCACTTGACACGCACAACAAACCCCCTGCTCTCCTTCGTACGCGTATTGAAAATGAAGCAGCAGCAGCAAGTGCTGAGCAGGCATTGATGGTGCAGGTGGTTTGTGTACACAATGCACCTCTCTATGTGCAAACAGATTCAGCGGTCCATGTTACTGTGACCACTTCCGCTGCAACTGCTTGTCTTTTACTTGCAGCTGGACGCCACCCAACTGGGTGTTTCCTGCTATGTGGATCCCCCTGAAGGTGCTGCAGTCGGTAAGTGGCGCTGCTGCTGGGATTTATGTTTATCCAAACCCTGGGTGTTAGCTAAAACCCAACCCCTTCATTCATGTTGCAACCTGAACCCTTGGATCTTCTTCAGAGTGCTGCAGTCGGCGAGTGGCGCTGCTGCTGCACTTCACTGGGAGCAGGTAGCAGCTGAACCTGGCCTATATTCATCTTAATTGTCACAAAGGGCGTGGCATCAACTGCTGCTGCTTTCGGCTTGTGGAGGGCAGCTGATGTGTGGTTACAAGAACGGCTTGATTGGCAAGCTAATAAGAGAGTGGAAGTTACACGTAGGCCGTATCTGCTAATGATAACAGATAAGAACACAGGGCTGCAGCAGAGTTGGCAGGCCGGGACAGGGCCATGCTGGTACTTGCATCAACCTCCAGTTCCAGGCACACCGCACCACCACCACTCATCAATGTGCGCTGCCGGTTAACATCTGTGGTGCCGAGTGTGTGACTATACTGTGCATTGCGTATCGCGTCCGTCTGAGTGCAATTGCTGCTGCTGCTTCTGCTGCTGCCTGGCTGTACGCTGTTCCCCTGCTGTGTACAGGTGTCACTGTGGCTGGTGCTGAAGCAGGCTGAGAGCCGCAAGGAGCTGCTGCTGCCTGTCAGCCTCTTTGGGCTGCACCTGTTCCTGGGCAACTGGTGGAACGGTGAGGCAAATGCAGCAGCGCAGGCACATGCACATATATTTTGTGCTCTAATGCACGCGACTAATATACTTGCATTGATAGCATTGGTGGCCTGTCAGCCTCTTTGGGCTGCACCTGTTCCTGGGCAACTGGTGGAACGGTGAGGGAGGAAGCAGCAGTGCTTTGCAACCTAGTGTGTTGTGCAATACCGCAACTTGCCTTGAAGAGCGCTGCCGTATGCTGGGTTGGGAGCCCGTCTGAAGCCGCTGCACCTGTTCCTGAGCTTCTGGTGGAACGGTGATGCAGGAAGCAGCAGCGCAGCCTGCACATGTGGCACATGCACATGCTTGCATGTGATCTGGTTGGGTTGTGCTCTCATGCACGCTGCTGATGGACTCGCCTTCAAGGCAGTGGTGGTCTGCTTTTGATTCGTCTGTTCAAGTGTGGAACAGTAAGGGAGGAAGCCGCAGTGTGTTGCTTCACAATCTAATGTGTTTGCATATGGCAAGAGCGCTGCAGTATGCTGCATCTGCAGCCCGTCTGGACCTTGGCGCACGGCACCTGCTGGCCTGCATCTGCCGTGGTGATCTAGTTCGAGTGGCATCATGACCAGGCAGGGCTGTAAAAACCCCAAAGTGCACAGGCAGTACAGCTGCCTGAGGTTGAGGGCAGTAGTAGAGGTCAGGGATCGCCTCAACAGATCACGTTCAAGGCAGCCTGCGGCTGCGTAACACGCATCTGCAATGCGTCTCCCAATCACATCAGCCCCTCTTGCGCTGGTGTGCGGGCTGTCTGCGTATGTAGCAGTGTGACAGCACTGCTGCTGGCGCTTGTGGTGCCGTGCCATCGTTGTTGACATCCACACCTGCTGCTGCTTCCGGTGCTGCTGCTGACATCTACACCTGCTGCTGCTGCCGCTGCTGCTGACATGTACACCTGCTGCTGCTGCTGCTGCCGCTGCTGCTGCTGCTGCAGTGGTGTTCTTTGGGCGCCAGAAGATGGAGGAGAGCACAAAGTGGATGGGCGCCTTCTGGCTCTCAATAGCAGGTGCGCAGGCAGCTTGTGTGCTGCTTACATGGCAGCAAGTTGCACGTGGCGCACTCGTATGCGTCTGCTGTGCTGCACACATAGCTCGCATTTGCATCACCATTGGGTGGGCGCTTTGTAGCTCTCAGCGGCAAGTTCCTGCATTGCCAGCATCCGGCATCAATGGCAATGCATCAATACTTGTGCATTCAGTGCTGATCGTGGCAGTTTGACTTTCTTGCGTTTTGCTGCATGTTGGAGTGTTGACCCAGGTGCTGCTCATGTAGTACCTGCTGTCATCTGGTGTGCTGTCACTAGCTTATGTCTGGGTGTTCTGCCGGTGTTGCTGGTGGTTGTGCTGTGCAGGCAGCATCGCGTCCTTTGCACAGGTCTCACCTCTGGCTGCAGCGCTGTTTGCACCAACTCAGGTGAGACAGCAGGTTTGACCAACTTCAAGCGCAGCAGCGCAGCCACAGCACCACAACACAGTGGAGATGGGTTTGCTTCAAGTGCTCAGGTGCTGAGGACTTGTACATCACATGCATGTTGTGGACGCCTTGGCTGCACCACTGCTGCAGCACAACAATACTCTGGGACTGCTATCGGTGGGCAGCAAGCAGCAGGTCTATTGCCGCCGCTGACTGCCACAGTAATCCTGGCAATGCAGTTGCTTGTAGGGCAGCAGTGCAGTGAGTTGATAGACGCTGTGCACCGCCTGCTGCTGCTGCTGCTTGCAGGTGTGGGTGACAATCGCTGCCAAGCTGAACTGGGACATCGTGAAGCTCAACACAAAGCAGCAGTGATTATGCACTCTGCAGGCATACTGCATGCCTTCCTATGCCGGGCGCTGCCAAGTTGGCGTGTCTTGCTAGCGGCGGCTGTGCCGTAGGCCTGCGGCAATCAGGTTGTGTATGACCAGTCAGCGACATTTCGCCCCCTTGTAAAGTTGTTGGGTTTGGATCTTGGGATGCAGGCTGGCGCCAGATGCCACGACAGTGAGCATTCATGTGGCGCAGCATGAGTGGCTGCAGCCAGCTGGCGCAACCCGCAGCGGTTGACTTTTTTGTGGTTACCTGTGATGACTTTACAGAATTAGAGTGGTTGAGGCCTTCCTTGGGAACACCAGCACTCGTACGCAAGTGAACGTGTGGTAAACGTAATACGCAATGCGTGTTGCACCTGCGAAGCCGCTGCCAACGTGTCTCACGGACTAGTCTCACGGAGCAATACTCCCAGACTACTGCACTGATGCACGTGCACTAGAGTGTTAGCTTGTGCTAGCTAGTGTTCATCGGGTTTCTGATACCTTCAGAGCTTAAGCTTCTCATTCGCGGGGCTCGAACCCCAAGTGACTGTGCCGTGACCGAACGCACAACACGTGCAAGTGTTCTCTGTTATGTCGGTGAAATCATGACATTCAACTATAGCAGTGATCCCTGCATTTGAGGGCATCGTGGCCCCTATCTGCCGAGTTCATACTGCTGCGAACTGCACTATCGTTGTAGCTCTTGCAGGCTGCATTGACCACAGTACGTCTTGTAACACGTCCATCTGTCTATCTGTCCGGGCTCCGACACCAATGCGCTGTTCACCCAAGCCGTTGGCCAGGCTGGCGATAGGACTGGCCATGGTGTCGTTCTTTTGCTTGCTGGCAGGTGTACACGGTAGCGGTGGTCACGGTGGCAAGATCAGGCCAGGAGATGCTCGCAGTATCCAGGCTGCACTGGACGCTGCTCCTCCGGGCTCGAGAGTCACGATTCCTGCCGGGGTGTACGTCGTGAGGGAGCCATTGATTGTGCGCAAGAACGACATCACGATTTACGCAAAAGGTAAGAGCTGCGAGGCCTGGAGGTACGCAGCCTCTGTCCTGCAAGCAGTTGTTACCTGTTTCTTGCAAGTATGCATGGCTTAATCTAGACACCTCTTCTGCACGGCGTGCAAGCTCCTGTCAAGGTTTGCACAACTGCGGCTACTCGCTGCTGTTCAAGCCGGAGAGCTGCCTGTATGCTTTGCTGCAGCAGATGGTAGCAACCGCGGTTGCATAAGCGCCACAAGCTTTTGGCATTTCTGCCGTCACTCAAAGTTGTACTGGGCACTCAGTCTGCCGCTGAGAGAGAGCGTGTTGCTTGATGCTGCTGCAGGTTCGAAATGCTGCAGAGACAGCCGTTCTCATTCTCGGCGTCGAGGGGTACCTGGTGTGGGGCACACGGTGAGCACAGCAGCAGCAGCAGCAGCACCACCACCACCTCCACCACCACACGCTGTATGTGCATGCAAACAGTAACATCATGACAATGCCATCGGGGCAAAGCCGACAGCAGGCATGTGCACGTGCACTGTGGATGCAGCATGCAGCGCTCAACAGTATACTGCTGTGCCTTGTGCCTACATAGGCAATGGCACACACCGCCGCAGCAGGCCTGCAGGCCTATGCTTGAAGCTGTACAAGGCACATGCACTCTGCGCATACTGTGTCGCAGTAGCTGCCGTTTTTGACAATGACCTGTGACATGCTGTGATGAATCACATATGCTGTGACGTTCTGTGTTGCATGCAGCGTGATTGATGCTGGGGAGTACGGCCTGTACCCCGTGTGCTCAAGGAATGGCGCGCTCAGAGGCAACAGTGAGACGGGCTGTCTGGACTCCGGCATTTATGTGGGGAAGAGCTTCGGCTGCACAATCGCATACAACTTTGCGGTTGGGTGAGCTGCACGGAACGCAACCATGTTTTGAGCATCATGTGCTGTGCAGCTCGGCAACAATCCTGCAGCATTGGTCAATGAAGCAGCACCCTTGCATGTCAGTCACAGGCGATTCTTCACCGAAGAACTGCCGCTGCTGGTGTTTGCGCGATTGGTGTTGTGCTGCTGACTGATAGTGCCGTTGCATGTCACAGTCAGTGACGTTTGAGCACAACAGGCAGTTGTTATCCTGAGGCGTGCACTGCAATGCCAATGTAGCAGCATGCAGTGGTTCAACTGTGTACGCCGCCGGCTGCAATGACAAAGTCATGCACAAGTCAGTACTAGCGTGTATAACAAAACCACGGCAGCCGCAGCATCTGCGCAAGCAGCTCACCTATGGCTGCTGCTGTGCTGTGTTGTGCGCTGCAGGAATGTTATCGGCATTGAGATTGAGAACACGGTTGATGCCGTGGTGCAGCACAACACAGCGTCAAACAACACCGCTGGCATAGTAGTACAACTGTGAGTGGCGCTATCAGCCAACAGCTACTCGTGCCATCTTCTGGCGCAATAGTTCATGTCTCCAGGTCAAGACGCAGCAGACTTGTTCGGGACTCTGCACTGCTGAGGATGTTACAGGGCTGGCACCTTGCTGAGCACGTATGAAC
Source organism: Tetradesmus lagerheimii (assembly GCA_902809745.2). Classification (NCBI taxonomy): domain Eukaryota; kingdom Viridiplantae; phylum Chlorophyta; class Chlorophyceae; order Sphaeropleales; family Scenedesmaceae; genus Tetradesmus; species Tetradesmus lagerheimii. The sequence continues at coordinate 95,416 of CADDIJ020001286.1, read as the reverse complement.
GCAATTGCACATGCGCAGAGGTCAGCTCGAACTTTTCACAGCAACAGCTGCCGCAAATGATGTGGGGTACGTTCTGCGCAACCAGCTATGCATGACAAGTAGACAGTGAGGCAGCCTAGACTGCGCTGCTGCAGTGCCAGATCTGTGAGAGATGGTGCGATGCTGCAAGGCAAAGCAAACCCAAATCAGACTTCTACTTGATATAATAAAGCTGGCGTCACCCACACCTCATGTTGCATGCAAATGGTTCACACTCATCCTGTTGCTGCTCTGCTGCGGCCTGCCATGCTGTTTCAATGCGCTGCGGAACTGAACTGCTGTGTGCAGCCAGGACTGGGTACCTGTGAAGCGCAACCAGGACATTGTCGTGGCAAATAACATTGTAACAGATAATAACATGCCCAACCTGTCAGACGGCGAGGGCATGTTGGAGCTGCTGCCAAGGGGGATTGGCATCATGGTGATGGGCTCCCAGCGTGTGGCTGTGAGAAGCAACAAGATTGAGGTGCGAAGAAGCAGCAGCCGCCGCAGCAGCAGCAGCAGTGCAGCAGCAGCAGCAGCACATGCAGATGCAGCGCAATGCATACTTATTTTGTGAGTCACTTTGAGTAGATATGCCTTCAATAACCTCGGTAGCATTTGCAGCTGGCACACGCTGGTACGATGCACCCTGGCACTGCTTGCAGGCAAGCTGGCAACTGCGCACAGATGCCTCTGCAGGGCTAGCTAGCACCTGCTGCTCAGAGACAACATGCTGCAAGCCCAGTCCGGCACGGGTTGTGTGTTCATCTGCTGTGCTTGCGCACAATGCTCGGAACTGCATGTATGCACATGTGCCATATGTCACATGACAATGTGCTGGCTGTTGTTGCTAACATGCTGGCTGTACATGTTACACCTGCGACGCAGAACCACGTGCAAGCTGGCCTCGTCATTCTAGACCACAACTTCGCACTCATCGACCCAGAGCATGAGGACGACCCGGATCTGCTGGACAAAATAACAAGAAATGTAACAGTCACTAACAACCGCTTCCAGAAGAACGGCTGCGCACCTGTCACCGGGGAGAGCCTACGTGAATCAAATCGACCACCACCAACACCCATTGTCCCACTGCTGTACGGAGATATCGTTTACATCCCGGGAGCCCCAGATGCCGGCAACTGCTTTGCTAATATCAAGTACAGGAGTGCAGCGCTGCTCACAGTGGGGGATGGAGGGCTGCCGGCAGTGAAGCGCTACAAGCCTGCACAGTTCAACGCATTGTTTCCCTGCTCCTGAGGCCCGTTGCATTGCAAGAGCATGCAGCATGCGCGGAGCTGTGCATATGCATGCGATGGATGGCCCAAGGAGATGTTCAAAATAGCGCTGATGCGCTTAGCCGCATGCTGTGGCTGCTTGCATTACCAGGCTAACATGCTGTGCGTGCTTGCGTTTTACATGCTGAACACTTGCAAGAGTTGGCAGATGTGATCATGAACGCATGTTTATGTTTGCTCTGATGGCAGGGGATGATCATCATGAACGCATGTTACCGTGTTCGATTTGCTGTTGCTCGCTGCTCGTCGTGATTCACTGTTTGTGTGCCCTTGTCGTCGCTTTGCACTCTGTTCTGCACGTCTTCTCTGCAACGCATGACATCATGTTGGGATCTAACTAGGTATTGAAATAATCTGGGATTATCATCCTTGCTGCTGATGTCAACGCATGCCTGTTTCATTCATGCAGTGTGTACAGCTGCAGTGAGCTGGACCACCCTACGGCTTTTGTAGTCGCTCTGGCTGTTTGCATCATGCACAAGAATGGCTTGCTTGAGTTGCTTTCCTGATGAGATGTAGTTGGCTTGCTGTGACGCTTGTAGTTGTACATTGGCCTCACCTCATCAATCTGCTGGTGTGCTGCCCGCTGCTGGCGGCTCTGCATGTTCTACAAGACACACACGGCTGCACCGTGGCCAGTTGCACATGATGCATACTGCGCTGCTTCTGATGGACCCTGCTACGAGTATGCATTTGTTGATACCATGATACCTTTTCTCATCCGGCTGTGTACAAGCGTGGTATGCTGTTGTGCGCACGGGGATTCATAGACAGTTAGCATGGCACATGAGTTCTGCGCACATGCATGCAAGACTTTGAAAGTTCCCCTTGCCTCGATTCATGAATGGAGCTTTCTGTCGTTGGTGTTGGCAGCATCGGTAAAAGAACATATCATGTCATTAGACGATATATAGGCCTGAACTGATCTGGCCTGCTGCTGATGGCGCCCTGTGCTGCTGCACAGCTGCTGTTGTGAGGTGTTCAGAACCTGCACTTTGCGTTGTAGTCCATATAATTCATCAGCGCTGCGTTGCATGTCATTGTTGGTGGCCCACAACAGGGCTTGCCCTGGTGCAGCCTGCTGGGCTTTTGAAATGTAGCAGCACCCTAGCAGATAACATATGCAGCGACACCCTACCCACGCATGCCAGGCTGCTCACGCATGCAAGGCTGCGCATGCAAGCAAGGTTGGGCTGTACCTGGACTTGTGATTTGTGTTGCCTGGAATACCTGGACTAGCCCACTCCTGTCATCAGGGTGATGTCCTGATTTGCTTTTGCACATGCCTAGCCTGGAAGCTGGCACGTAGAGTTTGAAGCTGACACTGGTTTACATCATGGCAGGCATCCAGTGAGTGGCCGCCAGAGTTGGACTCTCTTCATGCACCTGCATGCCTCCTATCACACACCCTGACCCTGGTGCAGCAGGGGTCCTAGGGGGCCGTTTGTTTGCGGCACAATACTGCCAGCCTGACTTCAGCGCTCATCCCAGTGATGATGCCTGCCCGGGTGAAGCCTGCACTGCATGCTAAGCATGATGCATAGTGGATGTGCCACCTGCATTCATGTACAGCCTGTACTGGCAGACTGTGAGTGGCCACCCGCGGGTGTCACAGCCAAAACTTGGCTGCTGTATCTGGCAGCAGTTCAGCAACGATGGCATGGAGGGTGAGCGCTCCACAAATGTGTTGACGCACATGTATGACTCTGCATGCTTTTCTGCTAGAGTGCCGCTACAATTTCACATCATTCACGGCACGGTGCCGCGTCAACGCAGTACGTGCTGAATACTGTTGTACACCACGTGGAAGCATGTTGATACCACACCTAGCCCTGGGCCAGGGGTAGGACGATTACATTACATTACATTACATACTCCACCCAACAAGGAGTGGGAACCCCATTAGGAGCCAACGAGAGGCTCATAGGGGGAGGGACACTCGAAGAAAACATCATCATCATCATCATCATCATCATCATCATCATCATCATCATCATCATCATCATCATCATCATTGTCATCAACAACATTCTCAGAAAGAGAAGAAACTACCGAGAAGAACTCATCAACATCCTCAATCACCTGAGCAATCGACTGAGAAGACAACAGAGACTCAGGATCGGTATCTGGTTGACACCGCATCAGATAGCAACAGTGCACAAAGGCAGCTACCAAAGCAGGACGCTGCTGCATGAAAGCGGCCATATCTGGCCCATGCAGGGTGACATTATAAAAATGACATCAGGCATATTTTGGACTCAAGGTCAAAGGTACATCATACTCAGTATTGAAGGCTTTAGTGCAGTGTGTGGTTGGGGCGAGCTGGCCAGCTTGTCTGTGCTGCAGTGCTGTGGTGTGTCCAATAACTAGCGGAACTTCGAGGTCTAGAGTGCCACTAGTAGTACCGCACATAATATGAGGGTAGTACCTTCAACCCGAGTTGGCAACGGCAAGGAGTCTTGCAGGGACTCATGCCATGACCTGGACCAAGGAGTCAACAACGCACACCAAGTGTGGCGCAGACTAGGTGCAGCGCTGCAGGAATGACAAGATCCCGCCCTGTGAGATTCACCGCAACAACGTTCCCCGCCAACAAACAGTACCCGTATCCTGAATAGCCCTTAAACAGCTGTCGTATCTGCAGCCACCTCAAGCCCAAACGCCTCTGAGATCCCTGCCAGATCCACTTGCACAACAAGCAACAAACCATACATGACCAATTTGTCCGCCATGAAGTTTATGGCCATTATACACCTGCCGTATCTGCAGCCACCTCCAGCCCAAAGGCCTGCTGATAGTCCCTCAGCCGCTGCTTGATCATCTGTGCCACCACAAACCTTGACACTAAGCCCTTGTCAGTAAGCAGCCCTGTAACATACTGCAGCGGTACAGCCTCAAAGTACACGTTGCGTACAGCTATACTGCCGGGCCCTGATGGGGCTAGCACACTGGCATCACCTCCGCTGCTGCTGCTGCTGTCGCTCGCCACCCCACCAGCACTGTCACCAGCACCAGCATTCTCACCCCCGCTGCTGCTGCTACTGCTGCTGCTGCCGGACTTGTCATCCTTTGCTGGACTTGCCATAAGCTTTGCTACTGCTGCTGCTGCCTCAGGGTGCCAGCCCTGCAAAACTTCACGCGCCTCTTTCTCCTCCTCACCTTCCTGCAAACTCGTGTTAAGCAATGCAACAGCTGACACCGGCCCAGGCGATATTTTCAAACACTCCGTGACAGCCACAACTGGCACCCCTGCAGCTTTCGCAGCAAGCGCAAGCAGCCTGCTGCCAACCTTGTTCACAACACCGTCAGGCGTCACTGCATCAGCACCCAGCAGCACGACGTCTGCCTGCTCCACAAACACGCCTGCCGCGCATCTGTTATTAACGTTACGTTAACGCCAGCCGCCGCCAGTCGCCGAGCCATTGAAACGCCTTCGCACAACGGCCGCGACTCGCATACAATGACAGATATCCCGCCGGGATCCCTGCTGCCGCTGCTGCTGTGTTCTCTGCGACGCTGCTGCTGCTGCAGATCAAGCTCCCAGCTGCTTCTGCTGCTGCTGCTAGGTGCAGCAACACTTTCCCTGCCTATGCCGCTGCTGCTGGGCCAGAACTCCGGATCATCAACCCAATCCTCCATGTCTATTGACAGCTGCCCAGGCTTCTGACCGCTGCTGCTGCTGCTGCTGCCAGCCACCGCTGCTGCTGCTGCTGCTGCTGCTGCCGGGCGTGTTTGCTGCACATCTATAGTGTCTGAAGCGCCCTGTGCAGTGCCCGCTGACATGCCTGCCAGGCTGCCAGGTGCTGCTGCTGCTGCTGCTGCTGCTGCAGCCGCTGCTTCACCATCAGCCGCTGCTGCATCTGCTGCTGCCAGTGCCTGCTGGTGTGCTTGAATCAGCACCTTGGCAACAGTAGATGAGAGCGACGTAGTGAGCACTGTCATGCCGCCTTTGAGCACTGCAGCACCGTTGCTGATCACCGCAGCTTGCTGTTGCTGCAGCTGCTGCGTCAGCTTGTTCAGCGCATCGGTCAGTGCGACACTGCAGGGCGGCAAACACCAGGGACACTTGAGGTTATACACACGCAGGGAAGGCAGCCGGCAGCTGGCTGCAATGGACGTTTCCAGCAGATGTTGCGTCATACGCCAGCGGGCATCCATCCAAATGCTTGCAAGCAAAGCAGATCAAAAGAGATAAACATACAATAAGCAGCCATGCACAACAGCTGCATCTTCAAGTGCTCCAGGTTGACTAACACGCACCGCGCAACGCCTGCTGAGGGCACACATCTAGATCTTGCAAGCAAAGCAGTTTTAAACAAACCATACAATAAGCAGCTGAAAGCAGCCATCCACAACGTACTGTACTTAGATTGAGAAGGCACACAGCTCACCGCGCAATGCCAGCAGTGGGTTCAAATGGGTCAGCACGCGCCGCAACCTCTTGCTGCAGCTGCAGCATCACATCCGTCGCAGAGTTTGCAACAGCCGCCATACTGGGGCGTGCAATCGCCATGTGAAAGCAGAAGTTGCAATACGCCTCCATACACGCCTCAAACGTGGGATACACGGCATGCTGCGGCGGCTGGCCGTTGCCGCTGCCGTTGCTGCCTTCTGTTACTGCTGCTGCTGCCGCGGCCTTTGCCTCTGCTGCTAACGGACTGGCTGCTATCGCAGCAGTCGTACTGGGAGTGCTTGCTTTTGAATGCGATGGTGCAGATCGCTCCTCGAGTGCTATAGCTGCCCGCAGAGCCTGCAGCACATATGCTGAGAGTTCAGAGGCACCATGCTGCCTGTCTGTCTTGATGTACTGCACGTGCATTTGCATGTAAGTTGGCAGCAGCAGCCGCCGTAGCGTCTCTGGCAGCAGCGGCACGTGATGCAGCTCCGCCAGTGCACTGCGGAGAACAGCAGCAGATGGCAGCAGGAACACGAACATGAACACGCCAGATTAGTGCTGAGCGCAGGGCTACTGTTGCCCATGCAAATGCATACTTTGCCTTGGTTTTGACAAGCCGTACTAGGACTGCAAATGCGATAGTCGCCCAGGCTGCACCCACCATATATCATGCTGCTGCCATGCAAACACATGCAAGCGGAAAGACCCATGCCTATGCTCATGCATGCATGCAGACCCAAAAAGGCCTTACCTCGGGGTGACCCAGTCATACGCCTCATTCTCCCAGTTGAGTGTGACTGCTGCTGCTGCGTCAATCAGCTGGAAGAGGAAGGGGTGCACCAGGAAGCGTTTGCGGCCGTCGTCCACCGGCAGCGGCCGCCCGAATGACACCAGCTGCAGCTGCTTGGGAGTGAGCCCGGTCTCCTCAACAATCTGCAGCAGGGGCAGCAGTAGGAGTGCAGCAGCAGCAGCAGTGATCTTGGCTGATCTTGGCTGCCCAGGTAACCATACCGCCAAGCTGCTGCATAACAACAAGCAGATCTGTGTGATACCACCAGTTGTGGTCGTGACTGGGCTGTAACACGTGGTAGTCGGAGTACACATTGCGCTGCTGCACAGGCATCAGCCCTCCAGCGGTCCAATGCATTGCTGCTGGCGCTGCTGCTGCTGTAGTCACATACATGCTACACTCTGCTCCGTGCAGCAGATGTTCGCCACCTATGGCGCCACCTAGGCGCCTGCACTCCCTTGCTGGTGCAAGCAGACATACAGCCGCTGTGCCTGTCGCCGCTGCCGTCGCTGCTGCTGGTACTGTGAGCCGCATGCCCTTGCTGGTGGTGTTAACACACCCAAAGCTGCTGTGTCTGCTGCTGCTGCTGCTGGTGCTGCTGCTGCTGGTGGTGCTGCTGCTGCTGCTGCTGAGCCTGCCTCTGCTGCTGCTGCTGCCGCTGCCCTCACCTCAGCCAGTGCCCTGTCCAGCAGCGACTCGCTGCCCTCCACACCTCCACTCACGCCACCCCACTGCTGCTTGTAGGTGCTGACCTGCGCCAGCAGATACAGATCAACCAGGGTTACGCTTGTGTCAAGGCTGATACAGATCAACCAGCAGATACAGATCAACCAGGGTTACGCTTGTGTCAAGGCTGATACAGATCAACCAGCAGATACAGATCAACCAGGGTTACACTTGTGTCAAGGCTGATACAGATCAACCAGCAGATACAGATCAACCAGGGTTACGCTTGTGTCAAGGCTGATGCATGTCGTGGCTCGGCTGTGAAGCGCGTCTGTTGCTTGTGCACTGCTGACATCTGCGCACACCAGCGGGCCTGTAACATAAGCCCTGCTGGCACCTGCCAGACCTGATGCACATCAGCAGCAAACAATTAACCGCCCTGCTGGCAATCCTTTGTCACCTTGTTGCTACGCTTTACGACCAGCAGCTTTCCATCCTCTCTGCGTACAAACGCTGTCACCACAGGCCTCCTGGGCTGTACTGCAGCAGCAGAGGCCTCTGCACCAGCTACAGCTCCCTGGGCGCTGCTACTGCAGGGTCCAAGGCATGTGGTGTATCAGCACAAGCGGTGGATGTGAAGACATGCTAATGAAAGCAAGCAGCAGCAGCACAGCAGCGGCAGTATGTGGCAGGCAGCTGACCATTGGAAGCCTACCTGCAGGACATATGCCGTCTCCGAAGCACTCTAGCTCCAAGGCATGTTGAGCCACGCTGCTGTGCGACACGACCTATCTGCTGCTGCAGTAAAGAGCGCATGGGTACCTAGATGCTGATGTTTCGGATGGAAGGACGCACGCGGACATGTTACTAGCTCGACTTCTACGGAAACTGAAAGTCTTGATGACATCTCGTCGCAACTTGGATGAGGCCTACTCTGCTGCCAGCAGTGACATGACAAGTGTGTCGGAGCCGGGACCAGCACACGCCAAGAAGGGACACACAAAATGGCAATTTGTTATTCGTCCTCAAAACAATATCTCTGCCTTTAAGATATCATGCCAGCTGCTGCATGGCCGCAGCATACCTGACCAGGCAGTCACCAGAGCTGTACAACGTGTGTGCTGTCTTGAGCAAGCGTACTGGATGACGAACGATGAACTCCCTGCCAACTGGCGTCTGGACGTAGCAGGTTAGCTTCTGAGCTTGCACTAATAATCGTGGATTACCTGCCGCCCAAGAACCACCACAGATCTTTGGAAGGCATGGAGGGGCACTACTGCTTACAATGTGTGTGCACAATACAGCTCCAATGATCCCCAACAACGCAAACTTGTTAAGCAGGTACGTGACCCAGGTACCACTAGGCGGCGAAGCTAAGCACAGCTGCACAACAGCTAAGCGTATGGGACTGCACAATCACACAGGATCCACTGGATGTCCAATGTTTGTGCTACAAACCAGTAGTGCCGCTACAAGCCAGTGGACAGTGCAAACATCTCCGCTATCAAACCACTGCTGTCAGCTGCAGCGCGGCTGTGCAAACCACGGCCAACCGTACCAGCCATATCAGCTGAAAGCCTGAGTGCAAGTTACGGCCAGATGTAGTGCTGTCCGTCCTTGTCAGATGCAGTGCTGCCAACAGCACAAGCAGATAACTGCACAACACACGACAGCATGAGGACTGTACAACACGTTGCAAGTACTGAGCAGCTGCATAAACCAGTCACAAAATGAACCAGTCACGGACTAGCACACACAGCGTTGATCAAAGTGAGCATCACTTGTCGCCAGATTGCGCACCTATCAACACATGCTGTACAGCAGTACCGCCAAAGCCTTACAACCCCATGGCAAGCCTGCGCTGCCACGCCGCGAAAGCAGAGATGCACGCTGACCAGACCAACACATCCCGTGGCGCACAGAGCAGGGACGCTGTTGGCAGCGCCAGGGAAATCTCTTTGTTAATCACAATCTCTTTGCAAACACGCCCGACGACGCAACCCTGGCGGCCACGACAGTGAGTTCGCCGTACAACCACACCGCGTCTCCAGCATCCACTGCACTATTGCTGTGCAGCTGCCGCTGCCTCTGCCGCCTTCTTCTGCTTGAGCTGCGCAGCATACCCCGACATGTCCTGCAGCGCAGCCATCACGCCCTTATCTGCACCCGACAGCAGCGCCTGATACCGGCCCGGCATCTGGTGCTCCATCCGACCCAGCACCTCAGCAAACGACACAAACGGATCGATGTCGTCCAGCGGAGTGCCGACCGCCTCCTCTCCATCATCGCTCCACTCGTCTTCATCATCGTCGTCGTCTTCTGCTGTTTCACCTAGCAAGGAGAAGTAGAGAGACATGTTGAAGACTGATCAGCCATGGTGGTGGGGGCTTCATCTAGCCACATGCGTGTGAGTGCGACATCTGCTGCAGTATGTTTGCAACCACGCAATATGCAATGAACCTTTGCACTGTCTCACCGCGCAGAGAAGAAGAAAAGAAGCAGTCACACGGTGTGTTCAAGCGGCTACGCCGCAACGGACACCAGCTGGAAAAGGATGCTGCGAACAGCTCACGAAAAGCAGGTTGAACTCACCGCGCAGCATCTTGAGGGCCTGCTTGCGCAGGCGCTTCATATAGGCGTCATCCTCGTCCAGCTGCGCGTCATCTGCTGCGTCATCGTCATCGCCGTCATCGGCCTCAACGTCATCCTGCGAAGGGATTACGCAGGCAGCACAGCGCACATATGAGGCGCAGCACAAGCATGTTAGACGGCACTGAAGATCAATTCTCGTAAGCTTTTTGACCAACTGCCAGACCACGGGTGTGACAAAACCACGCATCGACAAGACAGCAGCGCCGTAAAAACAACTGTAACACGTAAAGTAACGGCGCATCTCCTCATCTGGCTCCTCCTCCTCATCCTCCGCCTCTGCTGCCCGGTCCTGCTGCGCCTTCAAATCCATCCAGCGCACTGCAACATGGGCTGGTCTTCTGACCCCCCCGCACTCCTGATGCTGATGGTCTCTTACAACACACTTGAGAACACAGAAACAACAAGAACATCTGCAGCACTAACACGATAACAACTAATGTAACACATAAAGTAACGGCCCACCTCCTCATCTGGCTCCTCCTCTTCATCCTCCGCCTCTCCTGCCCTGTCCTGCTGCGCCTTCAAGTCCATCAGCAGCCGCACCACACACGATCACTACAGCACTAACAAAAGAAACAATCATAACACATAAAGTAACGGCTCGCCTCCTCATCTGGCTCCTCCTCTTCATCCTCTGCTTCTGCTGCCCTGTCCTGCTGCGCCTTCAAATCCATCAGCAGCCGCACCAAACACAATCACCTACACCACTAACACTATAACAACAATTGTAACATGTAAAGTAACGGCTCACCTCCTCATCTGGCTCCTCCTCCTCATCCTCCGCCTCTGCTGCCCTGTCCTGCTGCGCCTTCAAATCCATCAGCAGCCGCACTAGCCCACTCAGCAGCTGCGGCAGCCCAGCAGCAATCTCTGCGGGTAGCACTGCGTTAGGTGCATTGCCCACCAGCGCCAGCAGGCCTAGGATCATGACCTTCTTTGCCTGCTGCGGCTTAAAGTGTGCCGGCTTGTCCTGCTTGCTGCGGGTGGCAAGGGCGTGCGGTGAGCGGAAACACAGCATACGCAACACATGGCAGGGGTCAGCAGGAGAGGCGAGCATCACTTTAAACCTCAAAAGGTGAGGCTTGAAGTGTGCCGGCCTGTCCTGCTTGCTGCGGGTGGCAAGCGCGCGAGGGGAGCAGAGACAAAGCAAGAGCAACACATGGCAGGGGTGAGCAGGAGAGGTGAGCATCCCTTTGACTCTGAACTGGTCGGCTTGAAGGGCACATTGCCAACCAGTGCCAGCAGGCCTAGGATCATGACCTTCTTCGCCTGCTGCGGCTTGAAGTGCGCCGGCTTGCCTTGCTTGCTGTGGGTGGCAAGGGTGTGCAGTGAGCGGAAACACAGCAAGAGCAACACATGGCCGGTAAGCAGGAGAGGTCAGCAGGAGAGGTGAGCATTACTACGATTATCAAAAGGTGCGGCTTGAAGTGCACCGGCTTGTCCTGCTCGCTGCGGATGCCAAAAGGAACATGACACGAGCAGGGCAGAGTGTTACATAGCATCCAAAACAGGATGCCGGGGCCAGTTGGGTGATGGTGTGATACCATAGCATACAGGGGCTGCACCAGCTGTGGAGATGGCGAACACAGGCACGCCAACGGACCTGGGCCAGACATCAACTTGCAAGCAGACCACACGCACAGACGGCACAGCAAACGACACCTAACAGGCAACATCAGCAGCTGCACGCTCATCCAGCAGCTGACGCACACAACTGATGTAGACCTGTGTGGTGCATTGCCATTCAAGACAGCAAGCAGCCTACGAGTTCAACCTGTGCGATGCATTGCCATCTAAGACAGCCTACGTGCATTTTCATGTCTCTTTCAAATCACTCCACAGGAACTGCACTAGCCCTTAGCACTCACGTGCGCGCAAAGATGCAGCTGAACATGAGCCCAAACAGCTGCTGCACAGCGCCAAACTGCTGCAGGATGCCCAACGTGGCGCCCGCATTGTAGTACAGCGCGTTGGCCACCAGCAGCAGCAGCTCGTCCTTCAGCAGCCGGTTCTCCGCGCTCTGCAGCTTGTTGAGCGCTAGCTGCAGGTACGGCTGCAGGCAGGCGTCCACCTGCGGGAAGCAGACCATATACCGGGCGGCACGACAGGGAAGGTAAGGAGCTTCACACAACGCTGCAGTCACAGCGTAACTCAGCGCGTCAACAGTGTCTGCGCTCTGCAGCTTGTTGAGAGCTAGCTGCAGGTACGGCTGCAGACAGGCGTCCACCTGCGGGAAGCAGACCATAAACCAGGGGGGGGGCACAACAGAAAAGGTATGAAGCTGCACACAGCGCTGCAGTCACAGTGTAACTCAGCGCGATGACATGATGTTTCACCAGGCAGCAGCAAAGGCAACTGACTGGTTGATCTCAGGCTCGTAGCTGCTTTCTGCACTTAGGCGTGTTTTGGCGAGATTGAGCAAGTCACAGTGGAGCACAGCACCACCACCCTTGCTGATCACACTGCACACACAGGACAGACTCCAATGTTACTAACACTGTTACATAACATGTTACTGACAAACTGACCTTGCCGGGGCAGTTTTGCAGCACCACCTCCATGAGCCGCACTGCGGGGATCATATTGAGCTCGTCATAGTCGCCGTTAAGCGTGTGCGACACCATCTGGAACACGCTCTCCTGGTAGTTGGGGCTGCTGCTGGTCAGGTACGTCTCAGTGCCCCTGCGAATTCAAGAGCAGGAGAGTGACGGTCATTCAGGCAACAACCTGCATGCAGCAGTGCCACGCTCGGCTGGTAGTTGGGGCTGCTGCTGGTCAGGTACGTCTCAGTGCCCCTGCATGATTGGTTTTACATGGAGGAGCAGGAGTACATGGAAGAGCAGGAGAGCAAAGGTCAGTCACCCGACAAATGTGTGCAAGTGCTCAGCTCTCCTGGTAGTTGCGGCTGCTGCTGGTCAGGCTCAGTGCCCCTGCGTGGTTGATTTGAACGTAGAAGAGCAGGAGCGCGAAGGTCAGTCACCTACTGAATGTCTGCAGTGCCACGCTCTGCTGGTGGTTAGGGCTACTGCTGAGTGTGCAGGTGTAAAGCAGAATGCAAGCAGAAGACCTTCATGTCCTCTGCTGTGCTTGGCTACAAGCTATTACCAACCAACTGCACATGGGACGCGTGCCATAGCCTGCACGGCTGCACGCGGAGGCTGCGAACGCAGGCAGCCCTTTGCAAAAGCAGCACACTACTGTCTGCCGGCTAAGCAAGCAAGCAAGCAAGCAAGCAAGCAAGCAGAAAAGCAGGCGAACAGGCAAGCAAGCAAGCGCAGGCTTGTGGCCACGCACCGCGAGATCAAGTTGTCGAGGGGGATGAGGATGTTCTCCCAGTAGTCGATGCCAAAGTCCAGCACCAGTGCATGCAGCTGCGGCCACAGGCTCCACAGCCGCGGCGACAGCTCTGCAGCACAACATAACAATGCGCGAAAGCAGGCAGTAGAGCGGCCGCATTGTCAGTGCTGCTCAGCACACATAAGAGCGTTGCATGGCAGCCCGGCGCATGCAGCTGCGGCCACAGGCTCCACAGCTGTGGCGACAGCTCTGCAGCATAACATAACGGCGCGGAAAAGCAGGCAGGCAGAGCGGCCGCAATGTCAGTGCAGCTGAGAACACATTAGAGCGTTGCATGGCATTGAAGCTTGCGTGCGCACAGTGCACACGGGCCATATGATATGTCTTGCACAAGGCATGTTATGCCGGCCACACTTGGTGCTCCAGGCTGGACCGTTGTTTTGCCCTGCCTCATAAATGTGCGACTCTGCCAGCATGTGCACCAGTGGTGCCAGCAGCTGCATATGGTCTGCCCGATCTCCAAGCAGTGTTTGCATGTGAGGTATGTTAGCAATCCCCGCGGGTTTCAGCGGTGCTGAAAGAAGCAAATGACATACACCAGGGACTTTGACCTGCACTTCCACTCACCGCCAAACTCAACTGAAGTAGGCCAGCAGCTCTTCAACGGTTGTCTTCGAGCACCCTCTACATGCCTTTGCTGAAAACCCTTGCACGCAGTGAGAGCTAGGCCACAACACCACTCCTACAAGTTTATTACAAGCCATCACTCACCGCCAAAGTAGGTGAAGTATGCCAGCAGCTCCACAAGTGTCTTCAAGCACCCTCATCTACAAGCCTTTGCTGGACAGCCTACATGATCTGAGAGCTCAACCACAACACCACCCTTGTACAAGCTGCCTCATTTCACTGTGTGGTGGGACTGGCGTTGTGCCTATCTTATGCCTCTTGGGCTTGGGTATTTGATCACATCAAGCAACTTGGAGCTACTTTTAGCTACTTTAAGCTGATTACTCACCGCCAAAGTAGGTGAAGTAGGCCAGCAGCTCCAGCACATCTTTCAGCACCCTCTACGTGCCTTTGCTGGACAGCTTACACATAATGAGAGGTAAGCAACAACAGTGCTGATGAGTCTTCCATGTACGAGATTGCTAGCAGATAAGGATTACTCACCGCCAAAGTAGGTGAAGTAGGCCAGCAGCTCCAGCACATCCTCCAGCACCCTCTGCATGCTCACAATGTGCCACAACACCACGCTAGTACAAGGTAAAAGGATGGTGCTGATGTCGCCGCCAATCAATAACCTACTCACCGCCGAAGTAGGTGAAGTAGGCCAGCAGCTCCAGCACATCCTCCAGCACGTCCTGGCCGTCCGTGCTGAGGCACTTGGCCATGATGGGGAACAGTACCTCCTCCAGCACAGGCAGCAGGTGCTTTATCTCAGCCACGCCATCCAGCAGCGTGTTGAGCGCCTTCAGGCAGCCGTACGCGGCCACAGCGGCTGCAGCAGGAAGTTTGCAGCAAGCAGGTTGCAGTAGCAGTGAACAGACGATGTGAGGACGTGACAGGTGAGGATGTTACAGCACGTTGTTGATGCTTGCTGCAGCGTGTTGAGCGCCTTCAGGCAGCCGTACACAGCCGTAGCGGCTGCAGCAAGCAGTTTGCAGTAAATGCATAGTGTGCACACAATGTGAGAATGTGACAGGTGAGGATGTTACAACTGATGTGTAGATGCTTGCTGCAGTGTCTTGAGCGCCTTCAGGCAGCCGTACGCGGCAACAGCGGCTGCAGCAAGATGTACAATCAAGTTTGCAGCAGCAGCAATGTGAGGTTGCAACGATGTTACAGCCAAGTTGCTGATGCTGGCTGCAGCGTTTTTAACGCCTCCAGGCAGCCGTACACAGCAACAGCGGCTGCATTTGCAGTGAACACGTAGTAAATGCACAATGTGAGAATGTGACATCTGAAGCTGTTACAACTGAAGTGTAGATGCACACAATACAGTACATCAGTAGCAAGAAGCGAGGGCTCCGCACCCTGGTCGTCCTCGTCCTCTCCGTCCTCGCCGTCCGCCATGCCGCTGTACTTCCAGAAGGCCGCGGTCAGGTTGCGCGCCAGGTTGACGGCAAAGGGCGCAATCTCGTCACCAAACTTGTCCACCAGCACCTCCAGCGTGAACACCAGCTCCTCGTTCTCAACCTGCAGTCACAGCACTCACCGTGTAAGCGCACGATTTGCACAACACGGCAACTGTCACGGTGTCACTGTAAGCATGTCCACGAGCACCTCCAGTGTGACCACCAGCTCCTCGTTTTCAACCTGCGCCACAAATGCAGATGCAATTGTCCTTCAGCTCCAACTGAAATACCAGCTCCTCATTCTCAAGCTGCAGGTGTACACAGGGAGACGCTGCAGTGATTAGGTTTGCAGGTTGCATGGAGATGCAGGTAGCATTATATACGACAAAAGACACAGGTGTCACCAGCGCCTCCAGCGTGAACACCAGCTGCTCATAATCAACCTGCATAGAAAGTGCGATAGCGGGCACGGCAGGGGCTGTTCAACAATTGGTCTGCAGATCAAAGTGTCACTAGCATCCCCATGTGAACAACAGCGGCTTGTCTTCAATCTGCAAGGATTTATTATTATTATTATTATTATTATTATTATTATTATTATTATTATTATTATTATTATTATTATTATTAAGCTGTGGCAGCACATCAAGACAGAAGTCAGTCACATGTACGTCCAGTCACACTACTTCAACCAGTAACATTCGCCCCAGATGGGCAAGGCGTCAAGGCACAATGAGAGGATGATTTCATGCTCAACATGATCATGAAACTGCATCAACCAAAAACATACTGCAAGGTCTGAACACTGACCGCGCTCAGTATTACATCCTCAATGTTGCAAAACTCATTCATGGACAGACCAAAGGTAGACCATAGACAGACTAAACCAAGCAGCCACACAGCCGCGCACCTCGTTCATGAGGTTAAAGATGTTGTCCATCAGCTGTGGCAGCACCGGCTTGAGCGCAGCCACGTCAGCCAGCTCCTCAACAAAGCTGCGCAGCGCCATCACACCCTCCACGCGCACGGGGAGCTCGCTGCACAGCAAAAAGAACAGAACCAGAACAAGACAGTAAACATGGATGTTGTCGGGAAACATCACATGTGCGGCAGCTGCAGGATGCTGGTGATCACGCCATCCGCGCGCACAGGCAGATCGCTGCGCAGCAAAAGAAGAAACACGACGGCAGGAGGGGATAAGTCATTTGCAGGGGTTGCACAATGCTGGTGATCACGCCCTCAACGCACAGCAGACCGCGCTGCAGGGAAAGGTTACTGTACCAGCAAAGTGTCAGACCTTCGCTGCAAATGAGCAGTGAGCAGGACAGCAGCAACAGCAAGGAGCGTATGCATATACTATATGGCACGACTACGTTGCGCGGGTCTGAAGGTCTGCTTTGAGCTCTACTGTTGGCGAGTCCATGCACCCCCATCCCACCTGTCATGCAGGCAGTTGATGACCTGCTGCAGCAGCGTGCTGAACAGCGGCCCTGCGCCGCTGCCCCCCTCGCTGAAGCTGATGTCAGCATACTCCTTGGCCAGCCATAAGCGCCAGTACACGCTCAAAACATTGGCATGAATGTTGGCGAGGTGCATTGGAAGCAATGATATTTTGCACGCGCCAGATGCTCAGGCAGCTTGCGGCGCGCATGCAAACCACAAGGCACGTGTCACAGCCACCGTGAGCCATGTGCAGCGAGAACCAAACACGCAAAAATGCACAGCGCCATCACACCAACACACGCACGCAAGCTGGCACGGCAAGTCATACCAAGACAGCAGCAACAGCAACAAGCTGCACCGCCGCGCAGCAGCATCTGCCAAACCACAAGACTGTGCCCCCACCTGTCATGCAGGCAGTTGATGACCTGCTGCAGCAACGTGTTGAACAGCGGCCCCGCACCGCTGCCCCCCTCACTGAAGCTGATGTCAGCAAACTCCTTGGCCAGCCAGGCAGCCTTGGCACGCAGGTGGCCGTACGGCGAGCCAAACGCGGGCAGCACGTGCGCTGACAGTAGCGCCTCAAGCTGACTGCGGTACGGGTCCTGCAAGTGGATGGACGGATCAGAAAAGTCACACATGAGTGTTTATGAGGAAGCTGTTGTCACATGTGTTATATTGGCGGTTTGGTTGAGTGGTGGGGTGGGGTGGGGCTAGCCATGTGACAGATTGCGGGCTGTACCCGGTTTTGTACCAGCAAGCGGCTGTGAGGCAAGCGACACGTGCAGAGCTGTGTTTGATCTTTGGTGTATGCGCCGTGTCTGCTCATGACAGCAGCGCCTCTAGCTGGCTGCGGTACGGGTCCTGCAAGGGATGGACAGATCAGACAGATCAGACATGTCACGAAACAGACATTTTTGGTGTACTAGCGAGTGGTGTGAGACAAGCGGCGCGTGTAGAGCTGTGTTTTGTTGTTAGTGTTTACGCCGTGTCTGCTTATGACAGCAGCACAAGTCCAGCTGGCGGGAAAAAAGGACAGCGCCAGGCAACACGCGACAGGCAACACAAAAGACAAAAAAGCAAGGCTGTACTGCACGATGCAGGCAGACAGCAGCGCCTCTAGCTGGCTGCGGTACGGGTCCTGCAAGGAATGGCCAGATCAGACATGCATGGATGTGTCAGCGGGAAGCTTCGAGGCAAGCAAAGCGTGCAGTCCTGTACTGTATTGTGTGCTCACGGCCGCACACAAGTCTTGCTGGCGGTGATAGGGGAGTGATGGACAGCACATGTGGTGAAACGGCGACAAGGGCTGTTTCGCACACCGGCAAGCATTGCTGCCAGACAATAACGCTCAGAATCAGCAAGTCCATGATTTTGAGATAAATCAGCAGTTTGGATTCTTCTCAGCAGACATCACCCATAATGCATTATCAGCCCATTTTGTTTTCAGACGAATCACTCAAACATCGCCAGGTGCTCACCCGTGTTTTGAGTGTGCCACTCAGCGAGCCGATCGCCAGCATAGCGCCGTCCATCTGCCGTGCCAGCTCGTTTGAAACGGGCGGCCCGCCAGCCGCTGCTGCCTTGACTGCTGCGTCGTGTGCGTTCATGACCTCCACTAGGCGTGCCATGAGCCATGGTAGGTGTGTCTTGGGCTTCTTTTGGGCCACGGTTGTCACAAAGTTGGCTGCTGCTGTCTTGGTGCCCATGATATCCTCAAGCACATCGTAGCCCTGCAATATGAAGCAGCGCAGCAAAGCAGCACGGCAAGTTGTAGGTGTACGAACGTAGGTGCTCATGCCAACATCAGTCTCAAGTAGTACTTTACGTTAAATCAACCCATTTGCCAAGCAGCCGTCATCGCAGCTGTGCAGCATATCCTGGGTACCTGTGCACTCTGATCAACTTGTGGGGTTTCCAAGTTTGAGTTTCAGGGTTGCAGCCTGCCACCTTGCGCACAAACTCCTGCGGGTCCTGTTCCCATAGCTCAACAAATTCAGCAGAGCAGGCTCAGCAGTGCTGATGCCAACATCAGTTCAGGTCTCAGCACTGCTCAATTCACCAAGTTTGCTAAGGAGCCGTCATCGCAGCTGTGCAGCACATCCTTGGGTGCCGGTGCACTCCCTTCTAAGCAAGTTAGTTTTTGGGTGCAAGCCTGCCCACCTTGCGCACAAACTCCTGCGGGTCCTCCTCCCACAGCTCAGCATCCTCGTCATCAAAGCACAGCAGCGGCAGCACCACCTGCAGCACACACAGCAGCAGAGCAGTTGCAGAAGGCGGACACAATCAGCACAGCACAAGCAGACACCAAGCATTACATTGAAAGATAATGGCATCAGCAGCTGACAGTCGAATGTAACACTCGACACGCTCAGCTTGTGTTTCCACAGCTGCAAGCGACTGGCTCTGCTGGCAAGAAACACAGCACCGCTGCGCAACTTACATCACCTGGGCCTCGCCGCTGTCCCCATCGCGCTGCCTCAGCATCAGCTGTGCACAAGACACCACTGACATACATGTAATTGTGAGGATCAGCACAGCACTGCTGCAGGCATCCCTCAACCCCCTCCGTTACAGCAGCAGACCGTGAATTCTACCCTGAACGTCTCGGCTGGGCCTGTCCATGACGGGCTACATACGGAGACGTTCTGAGGAATTCAACCGCTATCACCAAAACACCATTCCCATCTCCACTTGCGGTCCCAGCCACTGAAGCGCAGCCCTTGATTCCCACCTGACTGAGCAGCGGCTCCACGTTCGGCTTCAGCTGCTTGTACGTCCCCTTCAGCTCCAGCGCACGCGTCAAGTACTGCAGCGCCAAATTCAGCACGCGCGGCGACAGGTACTGGCGGCTGGCCAGTGGGTGCAGCACGTGCAGCTGGTCGTCCAGCAGCTGGCTGGACGCATGGGCTTCAAACAGCTGCGCAAACTGCTGGTCGGAGCCTGGCTTGCACAGCCGCGGCTCGCCGTACCTGATGGCGCAACGTAAGAAAGTGTCACAGAGTTGGTTAGTAGCTGGCTGGAGGCATGGGCTTCAAACAGCTGCGCAAACTGCTGGTCGGAGCCTGGCTTGCACAGCCGCGGCTCGCCGTACCTGGTGGCACAACGTCAAAAAAAGGCAAAAAGCATCACAGAGTTGGTTAGGTGATGGGTGCAAAGTGCTGGTTGGAGCCCGGCTTGCACAGCCGCGGCTCGCCGTACCTGACAAAGCAACAATAACGCATCACAGAGTTGGTTAGGTCAGCGGGTGCAGCACGTGCAGCTGGTCGTCCAGCAGTTGGCTGGAGGCGTGCGCCTCGAAGAGCTGTGCAAACTGCTGGTCGGAGCCCGGCTTGCACAGCCGCGGCTCGCCATACCTGGTGGTGCAATGAATGGATGCAAAGCGTCACAGAGTTGGATAGTTGGTCAAAGCCGATTGTCAGTTGCTTGGCAACTTGGCAGTTGCAGGTAAGGCATGCATGTCAGTAGAAGCTTGAAGCGCAGCCTAAAACATGCAGTTGCTGCGCCAAATGCTGACTGTATTTGTGCCACTGCAAAGCCTGCAAATGCGGCACGTGCTGTGCCTTTTCCGCGCGTGTTGAGGAGCCTCAATGTTGATAACGAACGCGTGTCAAACAAAAGCTGATGACATTGCAGCAGTAGTGGCTGCATCTGCGGGGTCAAAGGCTACCCTGCGTCCAGCTAGCATTGTAGTGCCAGGTGAATCACGCATGTTCCAATTGTCTACATTTCTGCAGAACGCCCACCTGTTGAAGAGCCTGTATGTGATGTGGAGCACCCACTTCAGCGCTTTGAACCACACCCACTTGCGCCGCTCATCAAGGCCAGCAGGCAGCTGATCCTGCAGGACGGCAAGCATGTGCACACACACGACAGCAGCCGCATCACGCACATGCAGTTGCCAGGAACGAACAACAGCAGATGCAGAAGCAGCAGGCACCTGTTCCCGCAAGGCGGCAAAGATGATACCCAGGGCGGCAATTGAGCCACATCAGAAGTGCACAAGCATAGACACAGATTGACGTTCTTTGGCGCTACAAAAGCTATACTATTGGGTTGATCTGAACCCTTTGATGTACGACAAACAGCAAAAGTGTCCACAAAGCACACAATATAAGACGCCCCCTGGCAACACCATGGCAGTTGCCTGTACTGCCGCAGTCAACCTCACACCTAAAAACTGACGGCTTTCCAAACAGTCAGACGCTGGTTGGTGCTCACCCAGGGCAGCGGCTTGCGCATGGCCTTGTGCATGCAGGCTGCAATTAAAAAAGATCTGAGTGATCTGCTGTAAGACCTGTGAACAGCACCGCTGTTTTTAACCACACCACCAAAACCGGTAGGTTTTTTTGCCAAACACTGCTTTGGTGCTCACCCAGGGCAGTGGCTTGCGCATGGCCTGGTGCAGGCACATCATCCAGCCACTGAACTGGTCCATCTGCAGCAGCAGGTCGGGCACCGCCATGAATGTGGCACTCCAGAAGATCTGCAGCAGCAGCAGCAGCACGATGGCAAGCAGGCCCAGGCACCGTGAGCAGCGAAAAGCGCAAAGCTAGATTGTGAAAAGGATGCATGTAGGCATAGGCCACACCTTGCAGGAAAAGAGAAATTCATGGGTATGCCACCTGCCAACAGGGTGCTGTGCACGCATATCTACACGTCTCAGGAGTACCTTGTGTGTGCAGCATTGCTTTCCACACATACCAAATACGTATTGGACAACACCAGTGCAGGCCGCACCTTGCACGCACATGCTTTATACCTCTGCCACCTGCTGCACATATACATAGCTGCATGCAGAGGCTGGGACACTAATCAGCTGCTGGGACACTAATCACCCTGGCACGTAGCCGCACACCGCACCGCACCTTGCACACGAGCTTCATGAACTCTGCCACCTGCGGTGTGGGGCTGCTGTTGGCCACCAGCTGCTGCATCAGGCCAAGCAGCACAGGGAAAGACGCGTTCACAATGGGAGCCATGGGCGCACGCTCCTCCTGCAAGCGCGCAAAGTAGCACAGCGTGAACATCTTCTCTGTGACGTGTTGATGTCTCTTTTCTGTGATGGGTTGACAATGTGTTCATTCGGGGTGGCTAGCACAATTTAGGATGGTGACTGGACCCACATGTGACTACTCTGTCTCTCCCTGTAGCTGCCTGCCTGCCACTGCAATGACTGCATGGAAAGCGCACGGTTGCATAACACGTTATACATCAGGGGAGTTGCAGAACCAGCTACTCATATCGTTGTCACAGCCATGCAGCTGCCACTCACATCATCCCTGAACTCGTACTTGCGCGTCAGCACGCGCAGCACCAGCAGCGCTCCATACATGCGTGGCTGGTCCTGCAGACAACACAAACAACAGCAGCAACAGCGCCATCAGTACGCATGCATGGTCGTTTCAGATGCTGCTGCTGCTGCTGCTGTGCTTGCACTGCTTCTTGCTGATGATGCTGTGCACATCAGCTCACCCTGCTGGTGGGGGTGCCACGGCTGCCTGCTACTGCCTTGTTGTACTGCCTTGTTGTACTGCCTTGTTGTACTGCCTGTGTGTGTCTGCTGCAACTGTGTGTACTGTCGCTGCCTGGCTGCCCCGACTGATCCGTGTCTGCTCACTCAACCCGCTCTTGAGGTGTGCCGGACTGCGTGTTTGGTGCTGTCAACGTTTAGCGCTGGCCACTGCTGCTACAACCCCTGCGGTTGCTGCTGCTTTGCCATCCTCTACCCCGATGCACCTTTGGTTTGTCCTGCAGGCTGGCGCGCCTGCAAACCGCACTACGCGCTACGCAGCGACCTCCCACTCACCCCGCTGGTGAGGTGTGCCATGACTGCCTGTTTGCTGCTGTCATGCGTTCAGCGCTGCCTGCTGCAGCTGCTACTGCTGCTGCTGCCTTGCCATCCGCTTACCCCGCTGCACCTCTGATTTGTCCTGCAGGCAAGCGAGCCTGCAAACATCACTACACGCTACGTAGCAATCTCCAACTCACCCCGCTTGTGAGGTGGCCCATGACTGCCTCCAGCAGCTTGGGCCACTGCTGTGGGTAGTCGCAGTACACCACAGTGGTGAGAACCTCCTGCAGCTGAGACTGGATGATGTGCGGAGCGCTGCAGGACAGCAGACGCAGCAGCAGAAGTGTCCAACACATCACAAGTGCGACACGTTGAATTAGAGATTGTGTAAGTGAGGTGCTTATTTGCTGCCACTTCAAACTGGGAACTTGACTGGGGCATAGCTGGCTTGATGATATCACTGCAGCTGCTGATGCAAGACACTTGGGCACGCCTGTTCCGCCACATCCTGCAGCTGCCGTTGCTGAATGTATCTGCCAGCTACAAAGAACCAAGTGCGGCTGCGGCATCTACGTGTGCTGTATGCATCGCCATTGACATGCTGCTGCAGCAGCGGCCCAGTTGCTGGCCCTGCTGCTGCCTGTGCACTCTCTGCCTCTCCTTGAACAGTATCGTAGATGCTGGCCGCCTCACAATGCCAGGATCACTGCAGCTATCACCACCGCTGCCAAGACCGACCCATAGCTAGCACTACTGCTGCTGGTTGCTGCTGCTGGTTGCTGCTGCTGCGGCTGCTGCTGCTGCCGTGCCTAGCAGCTGCACAGGCAGGCGCACATGATTATGGCCTGCAGCAGGTTCTCCCTGATGGTGGCCTTGTCTTCGTCGTTCAGCACCGGCGCTCCCTCTGCACATCACAATAACGCAACAACAAACACATGATACATGACGACGTAGTCCTGAGCGCGTGCAGCCCGATACGCACCGTGACTGATGAATACAGCTGGCAAGGGCCTTGGTGCGTACCCTGCTGCAATAAAAATGCTGCTGCGTGCTAGCCTGCCGTGCCCTGCAGCTGCCACTGCATGCCATCTGCTACCTGGCCGTGCCAAGATCTGCTATCTGGCCATGCCAAGAAAGACAGCATTGATGATGGTGTGCTGCTATCCTTGCCAACGCGCAGCAGCAGCGGCTCACCCTTTTCTGGCTCCCAGTAGCGCTTTGCCACCTGCTTGAATGAGATGGAGGCCACTTGCCGCACAGACAAGTCCAGAGATGGCTCACCAGCCACCCTCAGCAGGTTCACACTGTGACCCTTGGCCAGCTCATGCTAATGTTTGCAGGACAGGCACAGCAGCAGGCCATGTGAGCAGCAGCTGTGCGACCAGCACAGGCTGAGGATGTTGCACAGCTGTGTTCATAAGTGCAGCTTCATGAGGGCATGTCAAATGCCTGATTGCGTTGATATAATTTTGCAGCACCTGTTTTAGCAGAGCCTCCGCTGCCTTGCGTTCGTCAGGGTTGGCGCTCAAGCAGCCCTGGAGCACTGCACACAGCTGCTGTAAGTCCATGGCTGCGCCTAGCAAGCACGTCTCGCGCGTGCAGCGATTTCACAGTGAACAGATCCTATATATTCAATCGGGACAGTCGCTTTTACGGATCAGGCTGCTGCGTGATGGCTTTGGTTTTGAAATACTGGACCGCCGCTTTCGTCTGCCACGGCGCCTGCAGCGCAGGTTGACTTCACGAATCGGAGCAGCTCCCTTTGCGCAGGCTTGAGGCTCTACCGCCAGCTCATCTTAGCCTTTACCACATGTAACAGCCAGCTGGTGACACTGGTGCTGGGCTGGTTCGCCTCGATTTCTTCTGAACGCCCAGCAACGCCTTGATTGGGATTAGTTATTTACTCTGCAACGATTGAGCCTGTTCCATCCACAGCCAGTACAATGCAGGAGCACGCTCAACTTCTTTTGCAGAAGCTGCTGCATGGTGTGGATGTGAACAAGTTTCAAAAGCTATGGGATCCGAGGCTTATGAATTCCAAGGAGGCCACGTTGTCGATAGTGGCTGTAGGTGAGCGTGTCAGATGCTGGTGACTGCTCCTGCTGCTCAACTGACTGTGTGGTTGGCTCAAACTGAAAGCACTACAAGCATCCTTCACGCTCTACTTCCCTTGTCTAACATTTCATTGTCGCGTCAAATGTGCTGCTAGCTTTCGCATGGCTTCTGCTGGAGGGCCTGATGCAGCTGACCCTCAGGAGATGGGTCTACAACAAACTGTACCCTGGGGGCGCCGCACTGCACAGCAAAGGCCAGCGGGAAGCAGCAAGGAACACTACCTCAGGCATCGTCAAGCTTGTCAGTGTCGTGCACAACACAATTCAGGTGTCGATGCAGAGTCTTGGATGGGCCGCACCAATGCTGATGTGGCACTGTTGATGCAGCCTGGCAGCAGCAGCAGCAGCAGTGGCAGCAGCAACATCAGCGGCAGCAACAAGCATTCTTTGAAGTGGCACCCGTCGCAGGTGCTTTGGTCGCTCTGCTGAGTACAAGCCCATGCAACTCCTCAATGCAGCAGTTGGCGAGCCTGGCACGTGCTCCCTGCAGTGCTGCGTCCTGCCTCCTACCAGGAGCTGATGCCAGATGCCCACCCCAATCTCCTTTGCTTCCGCACACTGCAATTGCTTCTTGTCTCCCCTGCCACAAGCTACAGCATAAGTTAACATTGTCAAGCATTGACATAATCAGAACCCTGGCCTGTACCAACACACACCCTTCCGCCCACCTGCCCATGCTGTTGCGCTTACCCGCAGATCCCAATCGCCTTCATGGTACTGCTGGACCCTCTAGTAAACCACGACACCATCTATGGCCACACGCACCTGTCAACGCTGATGTGCCTTATCAGCAGCGGCTACTTCCTGTATGACCTGCTGATTGTCATTGTTAGGTGGGAGGGCGCGGGCATGCTGGTGCATGCGGCGTGCTGCCTGTTTGTGTACACGTACGCGGTGTACTCATTCTACCTGCACTTCTTTGGTGAGTGAGGGGCAGCAGGAGACAGCAGGGATTGCGGCATGCAGCAAGAGAACCTGGAACGGATGGCGCAAACATAGACTTTGGTGTAGCAGGGGTTGGCATTTAGCCAATGAGCATAGGACAACTGGCGCAACACATACTGCATAGACTCTGGTGCTGGCACGTCAACTGCTGGCAGTTGACTACCATCATATGATGCTGTGTGCTAAGCATTGTTAACATAGATATGGTCTGGCAGCAGGGGTGGCTAGACAAACACGTTGGTGCAGTGCCAAAGTTCGACTATACACATATCTGTGAGATATGTTAGACACTGCTGACTGTGGCTGTCTGGTAAAATGCCTCTGG
Organism: Tetradesmus lagerheimii; assembly: GCA_902809745.2. Classification (NCBI taxonomy): domain Eukaryota; kingdom Viridiplantae; phylum Chlorophyta; class Chlorophyceae; order Sphaeropleales; family Scenedesmaceae; genus Tetradesmus; species Tetradesmus lagerheimii. The sequence continues at coordinate 69,603 of CADDIJ020001286.1, read as the reverse complement.
TCTGCGTGCGTGTGCTCACCCCTTTCATCCACAGCTACCAGCTGCTATGCCTGCAGGAACCAGTTTCACTCTGTCCTCTGTCTCGACAGTGCCCACTTCAACTGCGACTAGCGCTGCTGCACCCTCCTTCCAACAGTGTCAGACACACTGGTAACCATTGTGTCATGTTTGCTGCTGCCATGCAGGTGCCGGCTTCCTGCTGTGGGAGCTGTCGACGCCGTTTGTGCACTTCCGCTGGTTCCTGCATCGCTCAGGTGCCGCCAAGAGCCGGCTGTATGTGGTCAACGGGTTGGTCATGATGCTGGTCTTCTTCCTGTGCAGACCGCTGTGGGGCACCTGGCTCTCATACAGGGTGAGTAGGTACAGGTTGGGTATAAGGCTAGCAGCGCCAGGGCACACAATCTAGGCTCGGGATCAGATCCTGTCGGGATGTAAAGTTTGTGATGTGCGGCTCTTGTACAGCACATGGGTGTTGAATGCAAGTCGACGTGTGTCTGCCGGACCTCTGCTGCGTGTTTACAGCAGCAGCAGCAGCAGCAGCAAAATGGCTCCGCAGCTTGTGAGTATTTTACTGCTGAAACCTAATGCTACAGACATGTAGCTGACCTAACACCTCTTGCCCTGCTGCACTGCCTTGACGTACAGTTCTTTGTGGACTCGGATGTTGCGTCCAAGGTGTGGCTATCCTGTTTGCGACAATTTGGTGGTGCCCAGATTGTGAACTACTAGTAGTTGACGCCACGCCATCTGCCTGCTGTTGTGCCGAATGCTCTGCAGTTCTTTGTGGACACGGAAGCCGAGCTGCGCCAGCCCAGGCCTGACGGCTTTCCTGCAAGCGGCATCTGGGGCTACCGCATTGCCAACGTGGCGCTCAACCTGCTCAACTACTGGTGGTGCGTGGCAGCCAGGGTCAGCACTAGCAGTGTAGATACACCTGCTGTGGAGTGTAGATATGCTTGCTGTGTTTCAATTAATACGAGGAGTGTAGATATGCCTGCTGTGTGCAGTTGTCACTAGGATTGTAGGTATGCCTGCTGTGTGAAGTGAGACGATCAGCCCAGCAGATACCTAGCGGGCGTGCTCAACTGCTGGTGGTGCGTGGCAGCAGCACGCAACCGAGGGCAGCAGGCACAGAGGCTTTCGATGCAGCAGTTCCACAATGTTTTTTGTCACACTGTTTGAGGCAGTGCTGCGAGGATGGCAGTACACTTATGCGTGCTGAGGATGAGCGATCACCAGTCTGGGAGCCCTGCTAATGCTGTTTTTTGTTTTGTTGCTGCTGCCTGTATTTCAGGTTCAGCATCATGTTTGTCAAGGCGGTTGAGCTGCTCATCCCCAGCAAGAAGAAAGCTGCACAGGGCAAGATCTGCTGATCAGTTTTGATCAAGTTTAGGGCAGCAGTGCTGCACTGACAGTGCTCAAGGACTGCACCTGATTGGGGCTGCAGTACTGCAGGGTGGGGCTGCAACACTAAAGTGGCTTTGTAGGTGCAAAAATGTATGGCCAGGGCCAACTGCGGCGAAGCTGCGGCGAACTGTGCCATTTGCATCAGCCAGCTGTGCACAATGTGTGCTGAGCCCTGTGGCCAGCATGTCATGACAATCCGTGCCCTGGCACTAAAACGTCGTAGGCTCCACGCTCACTTACCTGATGGTGCCAAGTATTGCATTGACGTGCTGGGGTTTCCATACAGCATGAGCGTGCAAAAGGCTTATTGTATCAGGCATCTGCACATTGCATGCCTTACCAAGGCCTAGTAGGCAACATTCTGTTGCCGCACATCGTGCCACATGTGGTACCATTGTCCAGGGTTGTTGCAGTGCCGGTGGCATGGCCTTATGACTGCCATTGTCGCGGGGTTGCATGTTGCGGTGGCTGTCGCAGTTTTACTACACTTGACCTTGCCTGTTGCTAGCCTACCAGCCTAGTATTATTGCACTGAGCTGGCGCGTGTGGCTTGCATATCCTTGCATGTGGAAGCGCACGCTCCCGCAGCTGCTGAAACAAGTGCAGCTGCAAGCCAGCATCTTCTGAGCAGTTACGGCTAAACTTCGGTCATTGCGGGATGCTGTGAGTCTTAGACATGCGCGTGTAGCCAGGCGAAATTTGGTAGGGTTGTCATGTGTGCTGAGGTAACAGAGTGCGAGTCTCTTCTTGTGGGTGCGGTGCTCCCTCTGCGTTAGCACAATTGTCGTATGAAGCCGCGCAACGCCATCCAAGGCTCGCTCACCGTCCCCCACCGTCAGCATGGCCCGAGACAAGGAGGAATATGACCTGCTGATCGAGATGCGCAAAGCCACACGGCGTAGCCACAACATAGCCAACGCGTTGATCCTCAGCAAGCTCGTAGTGGTGCTCACAGACAAAGGCTTGTACGCCCGAGCCCTCAGCTCCTTCCTGCCAGTGTACAGCAAACTAGAGGCTCTGCTGCAGCAGCACAAGAATGTCCCTGGACTCTCAACAGTCGTGGCTGTAACCTCCACTATCCCAGCCAGGACAGCAGCAATGGAGCAGGTAAATACGGCAGCTGCTAGCATGTTAGCTGTTCGCTCAAAGGCGCCTCCCAGGTACAGAGTGCTACGCTTGACGCAGCAGCAGCGGCAGCAACAGCATTGGCAACGCATCAACATGTTGTGTGTATCGGCCTCGGCCTCGTGGCATTTGCACTATAACTAAACCCTCCACACCACTCTCACCAGCTACACTGATGCTTGCAGGACCTAGCTCACCTGCTAGGCCCCTCCTGGCGCTCATCAATACCTGCGTCAGCAGCAGCAGAGGCCTACGCAGCACACCTGCAGCACCTGGCTGACAGCAACCCAGTGCTGCTGCTGCCGTATGCGTTCAGCCTGTATGTGCCCATCTTGCTGGGCTTTCTGGCGCAGCGCATTCAGCGAAACCTGCAGCTGCCTGACGAAAATGGGCTTGCCTTCTTCACGGTGAGTGCAGCGTGACGTAATAATCTGAACTGATATGAAGCAGCAGCACTGCGGTTCGGTAGGGATAAGGTATGTGTATGACGCTGGTGCTGGGATTGTAGGCATACATGATAGCGTTGTTTTGTAGCTGCCAGGTTGTTGCTTTCCGTTGTAAAGCAAGTAGCAGCGTAAACTTCAGCCGACAAGTTGCCATTTTGCCTGCATAATGGGTAGCAAAGAGTGAGGTCCCAAGACGTTGCTGACTAGATGTATTAGGTTGATGAAGATGCTGTTCAGCAATGCTATTCTGCGGTAAAGTCCCGTTACAACACATGATCCGCCACATGCACTGCGGCTGATGCAGCTGACCATCAAACACCGCACGTAGTACACTGAACCCCTAATTTCCATGCTTCCCCTCCTGCATCTGCAGATTCCAGACTGCTGCTGCAGTACGTGTGCAGCTGTCACGTTAGACATAACAATTGTACCCAACCCCTTCCCACGCTTCTCCTCCTGCATCTGCAGATCCCTGACCTAGCAGGCAAGCTGGCGCAGCTGCAGTTTCTGTCCAGCAATGCGCATTGCACTCTGCCCTCTTGCTGTTCCTGTGCGCACATCAGCTGGTGCTGGCCACAAGCACTGACTGCTGCTGCAGTAAGCATGCAGCTGACACATCAAAACCAACAGATCGATATATACTCAACCCCTTGCCACGCTTCTGCTCCTGCATCTGCAGATCCCTGACAAAGCAGGCAAGCTGGCAGAGCTGCGTGCAGCAGTCACCCAGGCAGGCCGCGAGCTGCCAGACCCTACCCTGCGGCAAACCCTGCTGTCAGAAGCAGTGGAGCAGTTCAGACGCAACAATGCAGTGGTAGCTGAGTTCAGTGTGGGCTGGCGCGCAGTGCTGCATGCTGCGCAGCTGGCGCTGCACAACAATTGGGTGCTGACTGGGGTGGCAGTGGCGGGGGCAGCGGGGGCTGCTGCTGTTGCTGCTGCTGCTGGTATGTGGCCCGCTGGCGTGTTGTCTGCTGGGCAGTAGCGTCAGTGCTTGCAAAGATGAGCTTTGTGAGATCTTGTGTGCTGTATGGGATGGCGGATCATCTGGCAATGCTGCATAACCGAGAGGGTGTGGGTCAACTGTGCATGTGCAACTGTGCACGAGCTGTACAACAGAGTGTTCAACAATGTACAAGTAGGACTTGGATGCATCCCTGAGAAGGTGTGATGTGGCACGCTCAGAGCTTGCCACATCAGCAGTTATGATGGATCTATCAGCATGAATTGATTTTCAGCCTCTCAACTTGACGGTGTTCCAAGCACGGTGTTCCTGAGGAACTGGTACAGCCTGGCTATGAGCTCATTGCCTGGCAGGTAGATAGCCTGCATGTTCAGACAGCCACCCTGTGCGGTTGTCATGCCAAGGGGCAGCTTGCTGTGCTTTGTAAGCCTGAGTAAGGCTTATGTTACATGTCTGTCACTGTCAGAAATGTTACTGTCAGTGACGGCGCGCGAACATGTATCATATGGTTTTGGCTACTCTAGACCTTGTGGAGCAGCAGACATTTCTCAACAACGTGTTACAAACACTGCTGTTTGAGGACCTTGGCCTTCTGTTTGCAGTGATAGCAGTTGGTGGCAGAACTACTACCACCACTAGAGGCCGCAGCAGCAGCAGCATGGTCAGTGCTGCAGCACATGCCAGGCAGCTGTCTGGCTTGGAGGCTTCTACATCTTGCAGATGTACTGTTCATCCGTTGGGGTGCCCTGTTCGGTCACCTGTGATCTTGCAACGACAGCAGCATGTTTCGTCGCCCCATCTCCGGCAGTCCTGCGTGGCAGCTGCAGCAGCGCAGGGCCCGTCCGCACCACAGAAACAGAAACAAGCACAGCAACAAAGACTAGACTTACCTATGGGGGACTTCTCGCGCGTGCGAAAGTCCGTATTCATTGGCAGCAGCGTAGACCTCAAGGGCTGCCCTCCTCAGGACTACCCAGAGTTTGCAGTAATAGGCCGCTCGAACGTGGGCAAGTCGTCCCTAATCAACATGCTGACGCAGAACAGCAAGCTGGCGAAGGTATCGAAAGAGCCAGGTGGGCAGTGCTGCTGCAGCTGCTGGCACTGATGCATGCAACTGGCGCTGTTGGGGGGCACATGCTGACATGCATGCTGTCATTTTCTTGTGTGTACAGGCATGACCAAAACCATAAACCACTTCCTGATCAATGACAGCTGGTACCTCGTGGACCTGCCTGGCTATGGGTAAGCAGCAGGCTGGTCAGGCCTGGCAGCAGCAGCAGTGCTGCTATCACCTCCTGTCAAACCTTCGTAAGAAATCAAGACTAAAATGGTTTTCTTATGTAACGGCCAGCCATTTTTAAAGCACAGAGACCGGCTAAACACTCTCAGCAGCAGCTAATCCAGCAGCAGTCGCACCTGCACCAAACCCCAACATGTCACCAACGCCTGCGACACACCCAGACATCAAGGCAACCCCTGCAGTTCCTCGCAGCCTTCCATCCATATCTACTGCACTATATTATAACACTAAGCTGTTGATGTGCTGTGCGCAGGTATGCCAAGACAGCTGGCAAGTCCGCGCGTGCATCATGGCTGGGTTTCACCAAGGAGTACTTTGCCAAGCGTGAGGCGCTGGTGTGCGTGCTGCTGCTGGTGGACGGCAGCATTCCCCCGCAGCAGATAGACCTGGAATGCGCCAACTGGCTGGCTGAAGCACAGGTGAATGCGATGGCTTAGCTGGGGTCCGTCATGTGACGTTTATTGGCAGCTGACGGCAGTGGGGTGATAAAGGTAGCTATAGCGGGAGTAGTGTGCACTGCCATCAGTGAAATGGGAGTCAGCCGTGTACTGCCAGTGGAGCTGTGAGCAGCTTGGAGGCATGTTACAGCAGGTACACCTGGACTGCGCCAACTGGCTGGCTGAAGCACAGGTAGGCAGGGTGAATCGGCTGGGGTGTATGTGTCATGTGGTGGGGCAGCAGTGGGAATCACCATGACTGCACCTGCTGCAGTTGCACTGCAACGCAAGTGACTGGAATGTAGCTGTGTCCAGCGTGTAACATGTTGCAGTGCACACCGAGGCTGAACCCTGTGGTAGCTGTGTCCAGCGTGTAACATGTTGCAGTGTACACCGAGGCTGAACCCTGTGGTAGCTGTGTCCAGCGTATATCACTGAGGCTGCCCCTGCCGTGGTGTGCGTGCCGCAGGTACCGTTTGGCATCGTGTTCACCAAGTGTGATGCGCGCAAGAAGGGAGGCCCCACACCCGCTGCCAACATGAAGGCCTTCAAGACAGAGCTGCTCAAGGTGAAGCAGGCTTGCTGCTGCTGCTGCTCATGATGATGACGATGATTATGGTAGTAGGGTATCAGCAGCAGAGTGAGATGCTGCCGCTGCAGCAGCAGTAGTAGCAGTGGACGCATGGTGTGTGTATGGTTGCTGACAACATTCAAGTGCAATGAGTTCAAGGTACACTCGGGTTCAAGCTGTGTGCGGAGGTGCACGCCGTGCAGCATGCACGACCAGGCAGTGTCCTCAGGTCTTTCCGCTGAAAAACCATGCTGCTGCTGCGCCTGCTTGCTGCTGCCTGCAGGACTATGAGCAGCTGCCGTCCTGCTTTGAGACGAGTGCGCAGCTGGGCCAGGGCCGCGTTGAGGTGCTGCAGTACCTGGCCTCACTGCGACAGCTGGAGGCGGCAGAGGGCGGCGACTTCCTGTGACGCTGATGTTGTGCTGCGAAATGCTCTGCTCAGAAGTCAGTACTGCACCACTACTGACAAGTAGGCTGCTGGCATGCCAGGCATGCCTTCGGAAGGAGTCCGTTGCCACAGCTGCTGGAGGTGGCAGGAGGCGGCGACTTCCTGTAACAGCAGCAGCACTGTTCCTGTGACGCCGATGTTGTGCCGTCCAGGCGACAGTTGGCTCGTCACGGCAATGCGCAGCACTGGTTGGCTGCTGGCGTGGCAGGCGGTGGAACGGTGGCGTGCATGTTGTGGGTGTAACCTGCTGGCTGTGATGGGTGCCGCTCTTCTGGGAGGTTGTGCGGTAAAATTGCGCAGCTGGAACAGTATCACGACCCAGCGCTAGCCTGGAGGTCCTGAAGATTGTGAAAACTTGAAGATTGTGGTTTCTGTTTCCAGGTTGTCACCGGCGGCAGCTGTTTTAGCAGCCCGAAGTTCAGGCCCAGCGCGGAGCAGAACTTTGATAGTTCGAACTAGCCATCGTCTAAGGACGCGAGACTGGGAGGAAAGTAACAAGCGCGCTGCACTGCTCAAGTTGTGCAGCACCAACAGCCCAGGCCCTGGGCAGGCTGCTGCATTTGCACTCAACGCGCATAGCATCAGATCGGTTGTCACAAAGACAAAAAACACATGTGAGCAGCCTTGCATGCAGGGGAAGGGTGTCACTGCATGCCCGGCATGGGCCTTGCTGCTTGGGTGCTGTGATTACTTTTACATGATGCACGTCTCACTGAAGGACAGCAGGCCCACATCACACTGCATCCAACTTGGCAAGAAGGCTGCATGTTCTGCGTTGAACTACGCGGCTGCTGTGCAGGCTCTGCACGGAACGAAAAATCGCCGCACATGCCAACCCACATGCCAACTGGCTCGCATCAATAACACGCACACCGCTCAGCCAGGACCGCCTGCCACTCACTAGGCTGTAGTACAGCGGCAGTTTGCAACCCTGTAAAAGCACCGTACACACATCATGACACACGCGCACCTATGACGCTGGGGTGGTGCATTAGTACATTTGCTGGATGCATCCCTGACCACTATCTGTACCAACTGCAATGCTTAACCTCCTACTGTTTAAGCACGAACACCATCTGCAAACAACGCCATCTCAGGCTGCAAACAAACAACGTTGTTAACTTGCGGACCAAGCGAACGCGCTGCCGACAAGCACTACATCTATTTTTTTGTTGGTGTCTACCAATACTACTGCCACTCCGCTCGCCCTCCGACTGCTGCTAATTGCTGCTGCTCCTGCCGCTGCTGCTGCCATGCAGCAGGCTGCTGTGGCCGCAGCAGCTGCTGCTGCTGCTGCTGTCCTTGCCGCTGCGGCACTGACTGCGCCTGTGCTGCTACGACCCTGCTGCTGACCAGCTGCTGAGCAACCTGCTGCGGCACCTGCCGTATCTGTGCCTGCTGCTGCTCTTGTTGCTGCTGCTGCTGTATTTGCTGTGGAGCAGCAGTCCCTGCTGCTGCTGCTGCTGGAGGTGCTTGCATTGCAGCCATACCTGCTGCTGCTGGCGGTGCAGCTGGCGCAGGCATCTTTGCAGCAATCTCCCCTTGCCGCTGCTGCCGCCGCATCCACCGCGCGAACTGTGGATGCACCTCCGCCCACTTGGCCCTATTCAGCGCCAGCGTTGCATCGGATATCAGCCTGCCAGGCTGCGCTGCGTTGACCAGATACGCCAACCGCCACAGCGCTGCAGCATCTAGCCGCAGCAGCACCACTAGCTGCTTGCTGCTAAGCTCCATGAGCTGCTGCCGCCAAGGCGGATGCTGTGCCAAGAGCTGTGCCAAGCGCCGCGCTGTGCGCAGCAGCTGGTCTGGCTGTATACGCATGAGCTGCGGCTTCGCTAACACGGCTGCCTGCACTTGCTGCGGGGTCAGCTGCAGCACTTCAAGCAGCGTAGTGATATTGGCCAGCCACACTGCCGACCCTGCTGCTAAGATACCTGGGCTACGGCGCAGCAGATCTGCGATGGTGCTTGCAGGAAGAGCTAGATACTCTTGCAGCTCCTGCACCTGTTCCTGCAAGACCCTGCTGCCACGAATCAACAGCTTGGGGTCTTTGAGCAGCAGCTCGCCAAGCTCTGCTGTTGACAGCTGCAGCAGCTGCTGCGCGCAGCTGATGCTGCCGGAGAGCTGGTCTAAGCTAAGCGTCAGCAGCCCTGGCTGCTGCAGCAGCAGCGCGTTGAGTCGCACTGTTGGAAGCTGCGTGGCCTGCAGCAGCATCGCGTGCTTGCGCTGCAAGCTAGATGGCTGCCACAGCAGCAGGTTTGGTGCCCGCACTGCTGCTGCTACTGCTGCTTGGTAGTTGCACGTTAGCAGCGCCTGCAGGGATGCTAGCGCTGCTGCAAGTGACTCGCTGTCTCTTGACAGCAGCGCAGGCTGCCGCACACACATGCTGACAACCTGCCCTTGCGGCAGGTACAGCTTGAACGCCATCGCGCGTAGCTTGGCTGCTATGCTCTCTGGCGCTGCACGTAACAGCTGAGGATGCTTTACCAGCATGCGAGCTAACGTGCCGCGCGATACGCTCAGCTGCAGCAGCAGGCCTTGGTAGTTGGCCAAGATCAGCTCCGCTGGCAGTGTCAGCAAGCTCGGGCAGCGGCCAAGCACTGCTGCAAATGTCAGCGGCGGTGACTGCTGGAAAGCTACTAGCAAAGCATCTGTGCTGCGGCCTATGTCGCCTAACGATGCTGCCAACAGCCCTGGGTGCTTTGCCACTAGATGCAGCATGTCTAGCTTGCGTGTGCTGTCGCTGGGAAGGCCGAGTGCTTCAACTACCTCCGGCAGCCGCTGCAGGACTGTGCTACTGCTCATGCTGAGTACGCTGTGCAGCTGGTCACTACTTAGACGGCTAAGCAGCTGCAGTGCACCACGTGTTGAGCAGCCTAGCGCTGCTGCTAGCTTTTGTGCTTCTGCTGCCATGCGCGCTGGAGACGCGAGCAGCGCAGGCTGCCGCGCTGCCATGAACATAACCTGCTCTGCTGGTAGCTGCACTGCTGCTGCTAGCTGCTCGCAGCTGCGCTGCAGCTGCTGCATGTCTGCATCTAGCACGCTTGGCTGGCGTGCAACCATGAACAGCGCCTGACGCAGCGGCACACTCAGGGCATGTGCAAGCTCTGGCAGCCACTTACAGAGCTTGTCCAGAGGAACAGCTGCAATGGCAGGGTTTTGGCGCACCAAGGATCGCACATGCTCCGGGTGCAACTGTAGCTGGCTGCTGATGGCCTCTGCCCTGCGGCCTAGGTCTATCTGAGGCTCATCTATGGACTGTTCCGCCTCTGAATCGCGCTCTTGCCTGCTGTTTCGTCGCCTGGCTCGGACAACTGTGCTGCTGGCGATGCTGCGGTGGTTGAGCCTCCTGCTGTCTGGCCAGGCCTGACCTACTACGACTGCTGCTGAGTGGCTGAGCAAGGCTGCGCTGCATGGCGCGTGTGAACGATGAGCAAGCAACGAAGGGTGTATCGTGCCTGCTAGAACTTGCGCATGCAGCAGACAGGCCTGAAAAGCCATTTCAATCAGCTCGGCATTGCCAGTGTTGTTGCACCATGCACAGCTACAATGAATGTCTAGAAAACGTGTATGGGAATGTAAATGTTTCTACGCGTTGAGGATCTTTCCTGCCCTTGAGTGGGCAAGGATCTACAGCAAGCCCACCACAGATAACATTCAACGCCTTCAACTCAAAATATTCGAACTGAAGCACATTGCGACGTCATGCGTAAACAATCGAAACGTGTATGCACATGCACGCTGAAGTAACAAGGGCTACAGGTGACTGCTGGTCCCAGACGTCCCTGCGTGTCACCAAGGATAACACCGCTGCGTCAGCTATCACTCCTTTGACGCCATAAGGGCTCTGGCACGCGCTAGCAGTTGCTGATTGCTGTCATCCTCTTCAGCAGGTGGTGCTGCAGCCGCTGCCACACCGCCAGCAGTACATGTACTGCTGCTGGGCACAACATCACCTGCCTGACTTGAGCTGGCATCATTGCTGCACACTAGATCAGAGACGTCTGCTGCCATCAAAGCCCGTGCCCGTGCTAGTAGATGCTGCGTCCCAGCACCTGCAGCTGCAGCCGCTGCGGCAGCCCGCGCAATGTCAGACACGCCGTTGCTGCCAGCTGCCACTGTGGCGCTCTTTGGCTTAGCCATTGCAGCTTCACCAGCAATGACTTGCTGCGCATGTGATCCCTCTGCTTGTTGGACCTGCTGGTGCACACCTGACGAGCTGTCTGCCCCGTCACTGCCAGGCAGTAAGGCGCCATGCAGCAAGCTCAGACCCATCTGGCAGCCCTCACAGGTGAAGAACAGCTGCAGCTCATAGCTGCGCGCGGTGAGCTTCACGCTGTAGTGCTCGTCCAGCTGCACCTCGACATCCTGCTTCAGAGCCAGAGGCTTCCTGTGGCAGTGGCAGATAGTGCAGCATGAACATGGATCTTGCAGTTACTTAGTCCAGGGTCCTTCAAAATCCGTTCTTCTACATGTGACGCAGCAGGTGGATTGCATCAAGACCTGGTACTAGGGCAGCTGCACAGCACGTGCCAGTCAAGTGCAGCCATAACAGCATCACTTGCAGTGCTGAAGTCACATGCATGAGCTCAAGCACTGCCCAGGCTATGCAACGACACCACATCTGCCTGAACATTGGCTGTTGACAGTCATCATGCTCAAAACGAAGCTCACCTGCGGCTGTTGAAGCTGTGTGTGATGGTGCCATCAGGAAGGTAGCACTTGCCGTCCCCATCCTTCTTGTTCCACACCAACATCAGCGCCCCGCTGGGGTACTGCACAAAACCGCCACTGCTGTCAAAGCTCGCAGCCACTCCCACAACGCTGCGATACATGGCCAGCAGCCTGTAGCTTCCAGAGCTCTCATCTGGGTCGAGTGTAGCAGCCATGGCACCATGTGGCCATTGTAGGGCTGCACTGCCATCGCTGCGCACCAGGACGGCTGCTGCAGCAGCTGTGCTGTGCTCGTACCTGCAAGCAGAGCAGGGCATGCACGTCTGCTGATTGCTGCTGCTGCAGCTGTGCTGTGCTGGAGCTTGCAAGCATGGCGTCGTACCATCCTATCCATGCCAGTTTCAAAATCACATGGCTTGCACTGACACAGCTGATGAAATCTGCAGTGGCAGCCTGCCAGGCTACGCGCGCACGCACACCGTGCACAAGTCATGTCGATCGTGCTTGTGCGCCTCCTGTTGAACTAAGAAGTGATCGAACCATTGATGGCCACCTGTACTTCTGCATTGCTGCAGCTGTAATGCATGTTATGTGCCAGCGCCTGTTGTTTGAATGTAGCTTCGGCGCACCCACCTCTGCTGGTGAATTGTCCGGATGGGCTTCTGCCTGCTGTAGCCATAGCGTGAGGCTGCGGCCTGCTGCTGCTGCTGGGGCTTGACTGCCAGGGTGCTGGGCTTCAGTGGGGCCACAGAAATGGACGGCAGCAGAGCAGCAGCGTCCTGCAACCAGCAGTGCACGGAGGAGGTGCAGACTGTGACAGCTGAGGAAGTTCAGCAAGCAACCTGTTGCAAAACGCACACGTTTCTGCCTCAGATCTCTGCTGGCCTGGCACCCCCGAAGCCAGGTCAAACCCTACATCATGCATGTTTAAGCCACTGCTACTTGACCATACATGTCGGCCGCTTGCCACTGCATGCAGGGTGTCTCAGCTGCTACGCACCTTGATACGAACGCTGCCTGCGCCCTCACTGCTGGTCTGCTGAATCGTCAAGCGGCCAGCTTCAGTCCGTACAGACGGTCTGCTGCTTGACAGGCTCCCTGGCCCTGCAAATCAAGTGAGGGTCATGGCTGCTGATGGTTCGCAGCAATTGTTGGTCTCTAGCCTGGCAGCTGCATGCGGCTGCATTAGCAAAGAAGCAGCTAACTGCATGCTTGACGGCCATAGGGTGCTGCTGCAGGCGCAGCGTCACAGTCAGGAACTGCAAAGCTCGCTGGCAGGCACCCACCTGACAGCTGGCCAGCAGCGCTGCTGCTTCTGCTGCCACCTTCACTGTTGCTGCTCCCGCTAGCGCTAGTGCTTGTGTAAGCCGCGTCTCCTGCTGCTACTGCATCCTGCCAGTCTGTAGCGTATTGCTGTGCATCTAGGCGTTGCTGTGCAGTAATCACGCTGCTGTCCAGTGCCTAGCAGGCACGAGAACACAAGGACAAGTAGACAGGCAGAGAGCTTCACTCACTGCACAGCAACACAGCTGCAGTCAGCTTGCAGGAAGTGCGACCACAGTCAAGTGTACGCTGTCCAAAGCACAGCTGCCACAACAGCCCACAACATTGCAGGCAGAGCTTTCTCCTAGCTCGTCACTGCTGCTGCGCTTGCATTCAGTGGCGTCGCTATATGATGCGCTCTGGTGTGCGCGGACATGCAGTTGCTTGTGCTGCCACACACCTGCATGCACCCACCTGCAGAGCTGGAAGTGCTGCTATAGTGGCCTGCTGCCAGCTGCTGTGCTGACAAACGGGGTTGTGTGCCATCGTGAGGTGCTGCAGTGAGGTCAGGCTGCTGAGCAGCAGCACAGCAGACGGCTGCGCGATGGCGTTGCTGTGCAGAGCCAGCATGCGCAGTGTTGGCAGCGCCTGCAGAGCTGCAGTGCTGCTGATTCTGTTGCAGCCCACATTCAAGCTGCCAGGACGGAAGTCAGTGATGCGGCAGCCAGCCAACATGTTTAGCGATGCAAACTTGAGGTGCAAGCAACAGTCATTCATCAGTCAAGATAGCTGTAACACCAGCTGCAATGGTTGGGCATGCTGCAAGTGCAGTGTGATCAGCTTGCAGGACAGGTCAGGCCTGGTGATATGCAGCTGAACGATCCAAACTTGTAAACAGCTCAAGTACGCTCAAGCTGACCCACCTTGTGAGTCCAGTCAACGCACTGACTGGGTCCAGGCTGCTCAGTTGGTTGTGGCTCAAGTTCAGGCTCTGCAGTTGCTGAAGCTGTGCGATGCCATCACAAGATGACAGCTCGTTGAACGCGACATTAAGTCGTTTCAATGCTACTAACGTGAGCAAATGCCCCAGCTTCTTGGCTGCCTACAGGCATTTGTTGCAGCAACAATATCTTCAGATTGGGGCCTGAGAACAGCAGCACACGCCAGCTGTGCACGTCGCCAAACTGTACACCCACTTTGAAGTTGTACAGGAGCTCTTCCGTGTCACTACTATCATCCTCCAGTGTAAGCCTCTTGACATCATAAGTTGATATAGCCATAGCGGCATTTGTGCAGCACTGGAGTACCGTACAGCTGCTGTGTGTTTGACCAGATGTCAAGCACCGTTACAACCACCCAAACACTGAACACCCATGCGTGGTGACTGCAAGGTGCGTCTAAGATGCAGCGTAAGTGACGTCCAAGGACACCTGGCTGAGTGTTAAGCCAGGTGTTGCAATGACCTACACCTGTTGTGACAAGTGTCTGTAGGTTGCCAGTCCGCAAACGTGCAGAAGTCATCGCGCTCCACAGCCCATTGACAACTACTGCACAATCCAACAAGATGCTTGCCACTCAGACGCGCACCGCATTCGGCACCGCAAGGCCCACCAGGGTCGCACCTAGCCTTGCTAGGTGTGGCCTGAAGGTGCAGTGCCTGGCTCAGCCGTCCCGTGTGAACGCTGCAAAGGCTCAGGAGAATTTTGTGAACCCAGTTCTGTTCGCTGGTGCTCTGGCTGCCCCATTCCTTTTTGAGGCCCTGCCAGCCCTGGCCACAGGTGAGTCGAAGACGATCAGGCACGCTGCGTTCTGTTTCGTAAACGCTGCTCAGTGCATTGAGACGTCAATGTTGTTGTGTTCGACGTTTGATCACCAACGTACCACGTCACCGAAGCATCTCAGAGCAGCAGTCGTTCTGATGTTCTGGACTTCAAGGCAGCACTTTCACTGTGCCGACCAGGGACGATGTTATGTATGCCACGCCCACTTCCATCCCCTTGCAGCTGGCTTCTGATGCCAATGACGCTGTCAACCCTGGACAGACTGTCCTGCTGCTGTCTTGCCTGCTCACACACAGCTCTGTGTTACACATCCTGATACATCTCATACCCTTATCACTTTCCATCCCCGGTCAACTAAACCAAACTTTCGCTGCTTGCTGCAGGCGGTGACTTTGGCATCCTGGAGGGCCGCACAGCAGCACTCATCCACCCAGCAGTGATGGGCGGCCTCTTTGTGGCCTCAGTATACGCTGGCTACTTGGGCTGGCAGTGGAGGCGCACACGCACCATCGGCGATGACATCAAGGCGCTGAAGGCGCAGCTGCCCAAGCCAGCTGCCGAGGGGGAGCCAGCACCTGCCAGCCCACTCACTGCTCAGATCGCTGGCCTCGAGAAGGTGAGGGGGTTCGGCCTGGCCTGAAGCGCAGCATATTTGTGAAGCGCAACAATCTGGTCTGAACCGCAGCAGCAATCCTGCAAGCCTACAGAACAGCCACACACTAAAGCTTCATGTACAGCTTGGGGCCTGGCTTGAAGCACAGCAGCATTCATTCCTGCAAACGTATCGAAAGCAGCCGCATACTAGGGTTTGTGGATAAAGCTGATCGAAGCAGGGGATCTGCTTGTTGCAGGGGTTTCTATGTGGTTGACCAGCAGCTCACTTCGCTGGCGTCATGTGGTGGACTGCCGCTATTTGCCTGTGCTTGCTTGCTTCCCTTTCATTCTTATGCATACTTGAATACTCATCTGTGTCTTGCAATCCACCTGTGACACTTCTGCTTTGCCATGCTGATGCGTATGCTGTTTGTCCTGCTGCTGCTGCTGCTGCTGCTCGCAGGAGCGCAAGGAGCTGGTGCAGGGTGGCTTCAGGGACAAGCACAACAATATGGGCAGCCTGCTGCTGGGTGCTGGCGTGCTCATCGGTGTTGAGGGCTGCGTGAACACCTGGATGCGCACAGGGAAGCTGTTCCCAGGCCCCCACCTGTTTGCAGGCGCAGGCATTGTTGTGCTCTGGGCGCTGGCTGCAGCGCTGGTGCCAGCCATGCAGAAGGGCGACAACAACGCACGCAACATGCACATTGCGCTGAACGCAGTGAATGTGGCGCTCTTCGCGTGGCAGGTGGGTCAACAGACGGTGCAGTTGTGTCCTTGGGGCTTATGCACATTGGCTGCAGCAGGCGTGTCAGAAGCTTTCTTGCAGATGCCGGCTAAACACCTGTCTGTACTTCATGTGGTGCGGCAGTGCCTTGGGCCGTAGTATGCTTGCACCCTGTGTTGCCTGTTCAGGATGTTACAATGATGGTGCTGCAATGGTCAGTGGACTCGCCTGTTGGTCATTCACACAGCAGACATTTATCCACAATCAGCCGGATTGGCATTTGTCATGTACTTGAACACTTTGCCGGTGCTGCTGCTGCTGCTGCTGTCGCCTGCTGCTGCCTCCTGCAGATCCCCACTGGCCTAGAGATTGTTGGCAAGGTGTTCCAGTTCACGCAGTGGCCCTAAGCAGCAGCTGCAGCTTGACATACTCGCAACAGCAACTGCAGTGTGCATAGCTGAGGCTTGACCATCTGGGTCATTGCAATGATTCTGAAGTTTGCACAGACAGTGTTGTCGGCAGGCGAAGTTGTGGCAATAAGGCTGCCATTGCAGCTGGTGCAGCGCAGCTCGTGCATTTGTTGCTTCAAGCAAAGTTTGCTCCAGTGAGCTTGGACGAACGAAGAGTTGCACGGTGCAGGAAATGAAGAGGATGTAGGTTGCGCACTGGGAGTTGTTCTCCTGTACCTATCCACCCCATTGGAGTGGTTGGCTTGCTTGTATAAACGCCTTGGACATTGACACCCTTGCCGCTGACACACGCGTAGGGATGGTCCCAAACTTTTGTTGCAGCGTTATGAATATGTGCGTCATCATTCGATTGCCTCTTTATTGCATACTGCGGCTCATGTCATCTAGTGACTCAGCCACGTGCATGGCGTGATCATGAGTGGCTTATGAGCTCACCCGCAGGTTGACCCCATTGATGATGGTGCCACAGACTGTGTTTTAGTTACAGTTGTAACGTCATCAAGTGCCCATTAGCCATAAAGCAATGTCAGGATGTGAACGTTCTGCCTTTCAGCACTATGATCTGGTAATTTGATGATGATGATGATGATGATGATGATGATGATGATGCCTTTCAGCACCAGTAAAAACACGAGCGTCACGTGCGCATGCGTGGCACACACAAATAACGCAGCAGTGCCAGTATGCTGAACAGCGCTTGCACGGCGCTGCAAAGCGCTGTACCATGCCCAGGGCCCCACTATCATAGCAGCTGCAAGTTGCAATTGCAACATGCACATTCCTTACATGCACACCTAGCAGGCAGCACTGTAAAGTACTGCAGCGCTGCGCAAGCAAGCAAAGATGTCATGCACCGGCTTTCATCAACTCAAAGGCCACCACTGCAGCATCAGCAGCGGCTGTGCCATGCCAACAGGCGCAACCTGCCTGACGCAGCAAGCAAGATTCAGGAGGAAGCAACAGGAATAATCGAGCCCGATACCAAGTGGGTGAGGGTAGCACCAATGCACAAAAAAACAGGATGCCTCAAATGCAGGCAGTGGCAAGTCACCAAAGCAAACACCAAATCTGCAGAGTCCGGCCCACAGAACGAAGGAATGGCATCTCAGCCAGCATTAGCAGACTGCAACATTACGGCTGCACGCCTGCCAGCCATACAATGTACACACCCGCTTGTCCCATCCGATGCACTGCAAGCAGCAGCATCTGCTAGCCAAAGAGTGCATCTCCACCACAACAAGCACTATTCTGCAGCGCAACACTCAAAGGTGGAACGACAGCATCGCGCAACGTGCAACGCCCACCTCCTGGGCGAAACGTAACAGCACGGAGCGGAGGCGACAAGCCCCTGAAAACCTGCATAGCAGCAGCAGTAAGCTGCTGCTGCGCCTGCATCGGCTGCGCTGTCGCACGCGAGCAGGCTGATGGCTAAGCGTGCGGCTCAAACCTTTGCTGGGTCGTCCAGCCCGCGCCCGTCCTGCAGGCACAGTGACACAAAAACACTTAAATTGTAGGCATGCATCCTGCAAGCACATGAACAAGCATGCGCCGAGCGTACTACCAAACTTTCACAGTGCCTGTCAGCATACGCACAAGCACGCTGTATGCACAAGCAGTACAGTGGCTGCAATGTATTCTGCCTGCCCAGCAGCCTTGGACCATCCACAGGACATGCAACTGCGCGCACATCTACAGACAGCAAGCCGTATGGCTATGCATGTGCCACATGCTCTGTGCCCCCACCCACCAGGAACGTGTGCACCTCTGCCAGCAGCGGGCTGAAGTTGTCAATGAAGCTGCGCATGGCAGCCAGGGCCTCGGGGTCGTCCTTGCCTGCTACCTTTTCAAGAAAAGCCTGCCTGCTGGGGATGAAGTGAAACGCAACCTGCAGGCGACAAGGATATGCAAGCAGCATCACACAAGAGTTGACCCGGCAGGCATGCAAAGTGGATGACAGGCTCCCAGCCTGCCTGCTGGGGATGAAGCGGAACGCAACCTGCAGGCGACAAGGATATGCAAGCAGCATCAAACACATCAATTGAGCCGGCAGGCACATACATCAAAAAGAGGGCACACGGCTGCAGAATGTTAGCTTGATGGTGTGTCACGCCACATGTGGCGGCCAGTGCCTCGGGGTCGTCCTTGCCCGCCACCTTCTCCAGGAAGGCCTGCCGGCTGGGGATGAAGTGGAACGCAACCTGCCGCACACAAACACACACGTACGGAGATAGAAGCACGCATGATTTGAGCCGGCAGGCATGCAAAGTACACAGAAGGCACAAGGCCTGCCTACTGGGGATGAAGTGGACTGCAACCTGCGGCACGCACACATGGCGCAGCCTTGCATTCAGGGGTCATGTGTCTCTGCTTGCTATCCAACAAGAGTGCTGCTGCTTTCACACATGAAAGCAGCATCAAACACATGACTGAGCCGGCAGGCACGTGGACCTGATAGAGGGCACAAGGCTGCAGTATGTTGGTTGATGGTGTGTTACGCGGCATGCGGCATGTGTGCTACCGCTGTTGAGATGGAAGTTGACGGCAAATTGCTGTTGTGCACACGCAAGTTGGCATGGTGCAGCAACAACTGGTGCCTGCTTCTGCTGCCTAGTCCAGCACACGTACACTGCTGCTGCCGCTGCTGGTGCTGCTTGCTGTCCGCTGTTGCTGCTGCTGTGGCTGCAGTGGCATCTACGCACGTTGAAAGCCGATGACGCGATGAAGCCGTGCCATCTGTGCAGCGTTGCGTGGTACGTCTCGTAGACAACGTCGCTCATGGAGGCTTCTGGGTCATCCAGTAACCGCTTCATGATGGCCAGCATGAATTCTAGCGCCCTGGGTGTCAAAAAAAAGCAGGTGCGGCCGCAGAAAGGGATATTCTTGGCAAAGAGTCCAGGACAAGCTAGGGGCCACATTGTGTTGTGCAGGTTCATTCATACATACAAAAACGCTGAATGAGCAAGCACATGCAGCTGCACCTTGATGATGTTTGGGATGCCGGCAGTGGCAAATCAGTTGTGTGCAAGTCCTCGTCGTGTTGTTTGTGCAGTTGCGGTTGTGCAGTTGCACACATGCAGCAGAAGCGCTGTCATAGCTGCTTGGGGAGCTGCAGCATGCAGCACACCAACAATGACACGTGCTGTCACCAAACGGCTCTGATGCCCATCCAGTAAGTACTGCAGCAGCTACTGCTGCCAGCTCTCAAGCTACACAGTGACTGTCGTGCCGTTGCCTGCTGTGCGTACCGCTTGAGCCACAGCAGACCCTTGGTGCAGCTTTTGCCATGGTCATGGTCGTTGCGCCCAACCTCCTCGTCTATGATGCTGAACAGCAGTTCAAACTGAACAGGGCTCGTCAAGTAGCGCGTCCGCAAGCGCTGCAGCAGATAAGGAAGGCCGAGTCAGCGCCTGCCCGGGGTGTGACAGTGCTACTGCTGGACTGCACACGCAACTGCAGGCAAGTCTTGGGCCCTGCTCTTGCTGCCAGGCACTCAGCATCCATGCAGTGCTGCTGGGCTTACCTCTATGTTGTTTGATATGTCACTTTTTACCAGCGCAAACCCAGAACCAAACTGATCTGCAGCAAGCACGGGTCCGGGTGAGCCAGAGAGCAGTACTGCCTGCTGCTGCTGTCGCAACCACACTGTCTCCTTGCGCACCTATCACAGGTACAATCAGCTGACAGGCGTCCAGAAAGCCGTCTGTCAGCAGCTTGCCCTCCCCGTTCCTGGCTCCAGGGAGCTTTTGCGACGCAGCTTGGAACAGCGACATGAGATTGAAGATATCGACGCCTTTTCCAGCTCCGGCGCTTGAACTATATAATACAGCTGTTTTCTAACAGCTGAGTGCAACTACTAGAGCTAATGCTACTTGACGGAGCGACAGCAGACCATCACAGCAGACACGTAGGCAGGCATCAGCTACAGTATCTCTGCTCTGTTTTCGGGATGGCATTCGCTATGAAGCCGAGGATGAAACTGAAACTCAGCATCTGTCAGTGCAGCTTGAGGTCCGCTCAGCTGTTGACAATAGTCTGAGTTCTGGCTTTGTCACATGGAATAACACTGATGTTACAACCTTCAAACTTCCCAACCAACTGTCACGCTCGGCCTTTTCCAGCGCCCTTCTCCCCATTCTGCTTGCGATTGCCAGCATCCGCTACTGCTGGAGCTGCAGCGATCAATATGGCGGGGTCCACTGCTGGTGCAAAGGCTGACAACACTGCAATCTTCCGGCTGGCAACTGCCTGCTGCTCCACCTGCCGTCTGCTGCGCCAGTCTGCAAAATCAGCCGCCTACATAAAAGGAACAGGCATAAGCGCGCACAGCATATTAAGTGGGTCGGATTGGTTGCAAGGCACTCAGCATACAGCGATTGATGCCGGCGGCAAACACTGCAACACCCACGGGCGTCAATGCTGGCAGCAGGCTCACGGCAACACAACAGCGCCATCCTGCAGATTCCTCTGACACACGATAATGATCAACAACCAGGGCGATGGGTGCGCTTACCTGCTGTGATTGAAGCGCGCCAACAGCCTGCAGCTGCTGGCCAGCCCTGCTGCCTAGTTGTGCTGCGTCACGCTGCACTGCTAGCTGCAACTGCTGCATCCTCTCTGCAAGCTGTGCCTGCCCCAGCACGCTTGCACCATGCTGCTGCATACTTCCGCCCGCTGCTGCTGCTGCTGCTTTGCCGTTTTCAAGCTGCTGTGCAGCAGCTGCAGCACTTGCAGCCTGCTGCATCCTTGCAGTTCTGGCAGGCGCCACATGCTTGACGTGGTCCAATGGAGAGAGCAACAGCTGCTCCCCATTCTTCAGCTGCCGCATAACAACAGACCCAGGCTTTGCTGCTGCAGCTGCAGCAGTAGCACCAGAGCTGGTGCCAGGGCGCGGTGTGGCCTGCACACTGTTAGCAGTGCTGCTGCCACCGCTGGGGCCCTCTGCCCGGCCGTCACCTGCTGCACTGCGTGCTGCTGCTGTTGACTTGTGCTTGCCTCCCTGCACAGACTTGCGCCCTGTACCACCCCCATGTGACGGTGTGCCACCGGCAGCTGCGCTGCCATCAGCTGTGGCTGCGGCTGGTGCAGCAGCAGCAGCAGCAGCAGCAGCTGAACCGACAATGCCTGGGATGCTCAGTGCCGCAAGTGGTGCTGCTCCTGGTGCTACTGCCACCATTGCTGCAGCCGCAGCTGCCAGGCTAGCACTCTGCTCAGCTGCTACTGCTGCCAGATGCCTGTCTAGAGCTGCCTGTGCCTGCTTTGGCCGATCCTTTGCTGCTGCGGCTGCTGCTGTGGACATCCTTGCTGCTGTCATGCCACTGCCTGGCCTAGCACCAGGGCCAGCAGCAGCTGCTGCAGCTGCAGTGCTGGCACTGAAGCTCTGAGCTGCCTGCTGCTGCCAACTTTCTGTTGTGGCCTTGAAGTGGCGCTCATATGCATCATCCTTGACAATAGGACACGCCTGTCACGTGGCATGCAGAACCCAGCACATCAGGTCAGCTTGCACTTTAGTGCTGCAGCAAGGTAGCAAGATAAAAAGGTACAGTACAGGGTGCATTGGCAAGGTACCCCCCACCCAATTGGACTGGGAGTCCTGCTCAGTTGTCAGATCAACATGTCTGTTGATGGCACTTTGGTGCAACGATGAATTTGCGGCATTTTTCACCTAGCTCTGCTGTCTCACCTTCTCGTCTGCACTGGGCAGCAGTGACAGCTGCCAGCTTGGCGCGGGATCAGTGGCACCAGTCACTGGATCCACCCACTGCTGACAGGCGTCAGGCTGCAGCTGCAGCACCACCAGATACTTGCCAGGCTGCAGCTGCACACTCGGCAGCAGCGCACGGCCGTTTTCACCACCTGCAGCGTCCGCTACCAGCTTGTATGATGCACCCCATGTGGTCTCCTTTGCCCCTGCTGTGTGAAACAGCTGCAGGCTGTATGCAACGGGCACCTTTGAGCTGCCACTGCTGCTTCCGCTGGCCTTGCTGAAGCCAGCAAACCTATTACTGCCGCTGTTGGCTGTGCTGGTGCTTTTACTGGCGTCTCCCGGCTGCGTAGTTCCTGTGCTTCCTGCAGCTGTTTCTGCCGCACTGGCAGCCATCACGTGTGCAGTGCTGCCGCCACCTGGCAGCCGCAACTGTGACAGTACAGCTAGCTGAACAGCAGCGGCTGGGCTGATGACGTACCTGCAAACAGCGACGTTTGGTGTTAGCAGGAATGCTGCATCATACTTGGCAAGTATGAACCCACTCAGCGCCATCGTCCTCCATGCAGTGCACAGGCAGCGCAAGTGCAAGCACAACAGGTGGCTGCCTGATGGCTGACGCACAAGAGATCCTTTGGTTCTTGTGGCAACATGCATACATGCGCGACTGGCGCTTCTGATATTCAGCCTCGAAAGATGATCATCGCACCTCGCTACCACTGCCTTGGTGTTGGTGGCATACACACCCTCAAAGTGCACCTGCCGCGCACAGCCCAAGTCCTGCAGTGCAGGCAGTGGCCTGCTGCTGGTCACGCTCACACTCCAGGCCCCTGCAGGCACCTCAACACGCGGCTCCGCCAGACACAACAGCACATACCCCTTGTCCGTGCCATCCAGCTGCACTTGGCCAGGCTGATTCAGCACATGCCGCACAACCTGCCGTGTTGCGTTGCAGACCAGCAGCAGCTTGCAGCAGCTGGCTAGAGCAGCGCTGCTGGTGCGTAGCTCAAGTGATGCACTGCAGGGCTCGCTGGGTTTTAGGAGGTACCTAAACAGCAGCTGGCGACTGTCAGGCTGCAGTGTGTCTGCCTGGCCCTCCTGAGTAGTGACGTGCAGGCCGCATACCGCTGGCAGTAGCTTGGATGCTTCTTCCAGTGTGAAGTCTGCTGTGGCATGGAAGCTCACACTGTGCAGCAGCAGCGGCGAGCACTGCAGCTGCAGCAGGTGCCGTCCACGTGGCAGCTGCAGCATGGAGGACGCTGCAGTGATCGACTTGAGGCGCAGCTCCGTGCGCGATTGGCTGTATGTATCATCATCCAGCACTGCACTGGCTGCTGCTGCAACTGTTGCTGCTGCTGCTTCTGGTGTAATGGGCCTGGCTTTGCTAGCTGTATTGCTGCTGCTGCTAGCAGCAGCAGCAGCACCACCACCACCACCAGACGTCATGCTACCATCAGCAGGGTGGCGCTGCACCAGCAGCAGTCCTGGCAGCCGTTGCTGCTGCACAGGCCACTGCTTTGATAGCAACCCCTTCACCTGACTGTAGCAGAGCTGCAACTGCCCTTGCGGGTTGCACACTGCATGCAGCCATGTCGCTGGTGCGCGACTTGTGGCCGGCTGCTGCTGTTGCTGGGCTGCAAGAGCTGTCTGTTGCAGCTGCGCAAGCTTCACCCCTGCTGCAGGTCCTGCTGCTGCCGGTGCTAACCTGGATCCAGCACCTGCTGCTGCACCCTGCGGGGTTGGTGGCACTGGTGGCGTCAGCGCTGCTGCATTTGCTCCTGCTGCCGTGGCCACTTCCTGTTGCAGTAGCTCATCTCGCACGTCTTCCTCTTGCTGCTCCAGCAGCCGTTGCAGCTGCTGGTACTGCTGCTGTGCGTCCTGCAGCACCTGCTGCAGGCGTTCCTCTTCTAGATGGCTAGCCAGGCGCAGCTGGCAGTCCAGGCTGGCAGTGTCTGACTCCACGCATACACATATCACCTGCAGTGCAGGGAGCAGTGCGCAGAGATCACAGGTAACTTACTCACTGCACGGTGTACAGATGCACGCCCAGCTTCATACACAGCAACTGCAGACATGGCAAGGATGCAGCATGTCTACTTTTGCAAGCCAGATTGCTGGTCATCTGCCCGACAATGTGACAGAGTCTACTGTCACAAAGTAACACGTCATCCCACCTGGGTATCTGGCAGGTCCTGCTTCAGCCGCTCAGCTAGTGCAAGCGGGCCAACCACAAGCGCAGCTCTGCCATCCGCAGCGATCGCTTCTAGAGCAGCCAGCGCCACGCCATACGAGTGGCCCAGGTGCTTGTGCACGCCTGCTAGCTGACTTGAGCGCTGCAGCACCTTGTACTGCTGCTCAGGCACAAACTGCAGCAGCTCAGAGCCTCTATAACGGACAGGCTGCATGCAGCTGGAGGCTCCTGCTGCGCTGGCAGATGCAAAGCGTGGCGTGTTGCGCTCGCTGCCACCGCTCATGCTGCTGAAGCGCTGTGGGGCGGCAACTGTGCTTGAGCACGGCCCTTGCTGGTCATCACCACTGCTACTAGGCACCTCTTGCTTGTGAGGTGGCCTGCATGTCATTGAGCAAGGTGTGCAATGTCAAAGTTGTCACAGCATTGTCAAGACATGCACTGGCTTAGATCTGTGCCTCTCAACATCCACTTCATTGATCTGTTGTTGCTTTCTGCAGTGGCCAGGCACTTGCACTGGCAGCTGCCGCCAGCCCATTTCGCCATCAATTGCAAAGTTGCTGTGGCTAGTTGGTCGGAGAGATGCAGGTTGCCAAACACACCTGTTTGTCAGCAAAGCTGCAGGCGCCAGCTTGCCGTTGAAGTCCTGCAGCAGCTGCCTTGCTAGCGTGCTGCGTCCGCTGCCGGCAGGCCCAGCCAGCACAAACACCTGCACAACGTCCACCCGCAGCATGTGCCATTGAGTTCAGCGCCAGCATCATCATGTTGCAGCAGCATGCATCCCAGCAAGCTTGCTGGACTGTCAGGAAGGTTCCAAAAATGCAGTACTCAAGTGCAGACGTGTTTGGCATACAGAAGAAATCAATGCTCGGGGTGCCGTGCGCGCACCTTCTTGGTAGGTGGCGCTGGCGGCAGCGCAGGATGCTGCGGGCCCATCCACAAGCAGCTCAGCAGCCGCACCGGCTCTGCACACTCAACAGACAGCAGGTACTGGCGCGGGATGCTGCACCCGTCCAAGCGCTTGGCAGCCTTGACTGCTGGCAGGCCTGCTGGGTTGTGTGCCAGCAGCATGCAGCTGCTGTTGCTGGCGAGCTCCTTGAGGTCGCACCATACGAGCTTGCCGTCCAGCTGCTGCAGCTGCACCAGCTGCTGGCGCTGGTACCTGCAGGTGACCAAAGAACAGCATGGCGTATGGTGATTACGTGCCACTGTATGGGGTACTGAAGAAGTTGGAAGGCGACCGCCGTTGAGCACATACAACATGGAGTGACGAAAGCAAGCACATGGCGTGTGAATCAGCACCAGCACACAATGCTGGTGCTGACGCACACACCATGTCCTTGCCCTCGTTACTTGAGGTTGTATGTCCTCAACAGCAGAGCATCCAGCTGCTTCACTGCAATACAGTTGTGGCACGTACCTCAGTGTTGCCACCACCCTGTACATCAGCTCCTCCAGCGTATGTGACGCCACCCTGGGGTAGATGCTGCCAGGGCTGGGGCCACAGCCAGTCAGCGCCTCAAGCTTCACAAAAGACTCCGCACGGGCGCAGATGTCATCAACAGAGCCGGCGGCTGGCAGGCGCAGCAAGACGTCCTCGTACGCTGCACGCAAGCCTTGCACCTGCAGTCAACGATGGTTGCAATTGGCAGTCACATGCAGCAGCAAGACGTTAGTGCTTGAGTTATCCTGCCCAGGCTTCCTCTGGTCGTGCAGCCAGGCAATATGTATACATCTGTTCATCGCCTGTTCCCTCATACTTTCCAGCCAGAAGAGCTGAGCTCTGTGTCGCTGCAACGACATCTCACCTGCCTATCCCACAGCTCCAAGCGGTTTGCAACGTTCTCTGCTGAGTCGTCATGCCGCACCACTAGCCGTGCCAGCACATCAGTGTCTGGGCTGCCGTCAGGCCTCAAGGGACGCACAGGCTCCGACTGTGCACCAGCCTCAGCCAGGTGGTACACCTTGCCTGCATCATCATGTTATATGACAGAGCAATCGACACCATCAGCAGGGCGTCTATCAAGCCATGAGGGTTTGACGCAGCATTCAACTGTGTGCATGCTGTGCCTGACAAGCATCTAGTTGCTACCAGTTGGGACATGCTGCTGGCACCTCTGAATGATGGCTGCTGGTTAGCAGCAGCGCAGACCCTGATTTGGAAGGCTGTGGGCAAGCAGCAGTCGCCAACCTGTGCTGTAGTCGATGCGCCTGTACTTCACCCTGTCCAGCAGCAGTGCATGGGGGCCATCCAGCATGATGACCTTGTCAGGCACATGGCCAGCATCAGTGAGTGCTTGCGCCTGCACACAGCCAGCAGCAGCATGGGATGTCATCACCCACAATCTTCGTAATGAAATATTTTCACACTGCACCTTGCAGTTTGTCAATCTCAAAGGGCGACAGCAAACCAACACAACCAGACCTCATGGTGTCACTCATACCATCCACTGCAGGTAGGTGCAGTTTTCAACCCAGCTGGTGTATGCGGCCCTAGCAGATGACCAACTGCATGCATCACACCTGCTTCCTGGTGTGTGGGAAGCCGTCCAGTGCCCAGCCTTGCGTCTGGCAGTCAGGTGCTGCCAGGCGCAGCAGCAGCAGCGTCAGCAGCAGGTGGTCTGGTACGGTCTTGCTGCTGTCCATGTACTGCTTAGCTTCAAGGCCCAGGGGTGTCTTTGACGCCACCTCAGCGTATAGCAGGTCACCCGCATTGATGTGCGGGATGTTGAACCTGCAGGAACCACCCCAGATCTCAAGTACATGTCTGCAGGGCTGAGGCGAGAAGCCGCCAGAACAATGTATCATTCTTGGAACACATGACGCAATG
The DNA here is from genome assembly GCA_902809745.2 of Tetradesmus lagerheimii. Classification (NCBI taxonomy): domain Eukaryota; kingdom Viridiplantae; phylum Chlorophyta; class Chlorophyceae; order Sphaeropleales; family Scenedesmaceae; genus Tetradesmus; species Tetradesmus lagerheimii. The sequence goes on along the minus strand of CADDIJ020001286.1, from coordinate 42,683 downwards.
GCTGATGCAGCTGCTGCACACCACCTCCTGTGTAGCTGCCAGCTGTACAGGCCGCTGGTGGTTGAGCACTTTGCACTGCTCAACTCACCTGGAAGCATGCAGCGCACACTGCGTGCTCTTGCCACTGGCTGCCGGTCCCAGCAGCAGGATCTTCAGCGGCTTCAGCCCATGCTTCCGGCTGCTGGGGTCCCACAGTGGCCGGCCGTAGCCCCAAACAAAGCTGGTGGGCACTACTGCAGAGTAGCGCTGCTGCAACACCTCTGAGAGCCGCCCAAGCGTGCCCAACATGTCCTGCGGGGTGACCATACAAAATACACCGAAGTCAACATGGTGGCTCACAAACACCCTCAAACCTGGTTTGAAGTGCTGCTGTGTACGTTGCGCGCACCTAGGATGGCTACCTGGCATCTGACTTATCCGCTGCTCCCATGAACAGGCGCACGTCACACATTCGCCTGGCAACTAGGACAGAGTTTCATCTATTGATCCGGCCACACCCGGCACAGTGTGATGACTCAGCATAGGAGGCTATTATCCTCACCTGTGGGTCATGCACCAGCATCTCATCAAACAGCTCGCGCTGTGCAGCAGCTGCAGAGGCCTCCGCAGCCGCCTCTGCTGCAGCAGCTGCTGCTGCCTCAGCTGGCTCGTGCTGCAGTGGGGGGTTGGCAAGCACGTCAGCACTGACACGCTCGCACAGCTGATCCAAAGATGGGGGCTGCAGGTAGACATAGGTGCCCTGCAAAGATACCGTCCCACAACACATGTGGCGGACAGTCAGACTGGCAGGAACGCTGTGCCTATGTGTGGCCGCATGATGCCTGTGTGCCTTTTTATAAGATTTGGGTGCAAGTCTTCTAGTCGTTGACGCGGCCTAGTGTAGAGATAAACAACAGTCGCGATGCTGCCGCATGTTGTGCATACAGCAGTAATAACGCGCATCAGCCACACGTGCGCAAGGAACACGCATCGCACCTGGAAGCCTGACTCTTTCAGCCTAGTCACATCAGCCACCCGATCGAGGTCCAGCACAGGCAGCTTGCCAGAGGCCTGCAGCTTGCGCACGGCTGCTGCAGCGATGCCGTACGTGTGACCCATCACTGTCTGGTGCACCAAGAACTTGCCATCCTGCACCATCTGCTGTGCCAGCTTTGGATAGATCACCTCCATGTCTGCTGCAACAGGTTTACATTGCAGGCACAGCGTTCCAAGTTACAAGCGCCGTTGAAGCTGACACAACGCTGCACTGCCTGGCACCTTAGTTTGGCAGGAACACGTGTGTATTGGTAGACATTGGTAACATGGCTAGCTGCTGTCTGCCAGGTAACACAAACACAGGCACACTGTGTCAGTGGCACTGTGCAGGGCTAAGGCGCACTAATCAGCAGCTTTTCCCACCTTCAGTGCTGCCAGGTGCACGGGGCTTGCTGGTCACCACTCGTGGCACAGCAAACACATCTGGCAGCATCTTTATGAGCTTCTGCAGCACAGAGCGCTTGCCGCTGCCAAATGGAGCTGCCACCACTAGGGGCATCAGCAGGGGAGGCATTGCCCAGGGGCTGGCAACAGACAGCGGCTCCTGCAGCTGAGCAAATGCCTCCTCTGGGTCATCATTTGTAACAACAGCCTGCACAGCAGCCAAGGAATGCATATGGATCACTCCAAGGCTGATGCAATTGTCTGGCAGCTCAGCAGCGAGACATGCATTCACAGCAGAGCAGCAGGCACTGCACATGTTTGCACAAGATACGAAACCAGCACTTCACTGCCAGCTGTATCAGCGCACACTCGTCACCTGTGTTATGCCAGATGAAGACAGCTCTTCGAGCTGTGCAGCTGCCTTCTCAAGCTGCGTAGCAGCAGCTGCTTCAGCAGTTCCAGCTGCAGCCAAGCTAGCAGACAGTGTTGCCTTGCGGCAAACGAAAACAGAAAAGGCCCCCTTCATGGCGGCATGCTGCAGCAGGGTCTGCAGCTGCTCTGTTGATGCGGCGCCTGTGTCAATGACAGCCATCTTGCCTGCAAACACAGCAGCAAGTAAGCTTCAACTGCCAGTACCATGTAGCGTAGCAGTGCGGGTGTCAGCAAGCAGTCAAGCAGAGCTGTGCAACAACCATGACCTGCCGCTGGCAACAATCAGCTAACACACTAGCCTGCACGCATGCAACCTGGCAGTGATAGGTGCAGATACGCGGCATATCATATGCCACTGTGCATTCAAATAACATGATGATTGTTGCAGGCCCACTAATCTGCTCACCTGCTGCTGCTAGTTCATGCAGCACATCTGCTGTCACTGCCGTAGTGCTGCCTGTGGCTGCATCTGCTTGGCTGTGCACCACCTGGCCCTGCGCTGCCATCTTAGCAAGTGCATCAGGCTTCACAAACTCGAGCTTGGGCGTGTCTTTTTCACCCTTGGCAGGCTTGCGGTCTGTCAGCTTGCACGGCACTACAAAACGCTGCGGGTAGCGCTGCAGCAGCTGCTGCACCAGCTGCTCACGGCCACCACCTGCAGCAGCAGCCAGCAGCAGTGCATGCTCTGACACCTACCAGCACGCTCAGCATTCAACAGCAAAAGCTGCCCTATGGCGACAGCATCAAAGGTAACCGCATGTATGAAGGTATACAATGCAGCGGCGATGAATGCTTGCTTTGCGGTGGCTCTGACAAAGCTCACCTGACGGGCCGAGCACTACCAGCGGCACAGGTTGATTGCTGGCTGCTGCCTTCCGTGCCGCTTGTGCTGCTGCGTCATCCTCAGGCGGTGGAATCAGGTCCGGCCTGAATTTGCTGATGGCTGCCTGGAGCTGCTTGAAGCCCTGCTCCAAGTCATCATTGACCACCACCTGCGCCACACAACAGCACACTGTTCTGAACTTGCCCACGCCACACACGAAGTGCCGAAGTTTGTAAGCTCGTGCAATGCCACATGCCAACATCACCACGTATGATCCGTGTACCCTGCTTTTAAGTCATGGGGTATTTGTGAACTGACTGCAAAGCACCTGGTCAAACACGCCGTTTGACTGCACTGCCTCAAGCTCAGCTGTTGCCAGAGCTTGCCGCTCCGCAATCTCCTCATCCGACTCGGTGGCCCAGTCCTTGAAGCGCTGCTCGTGCAGCTCCAGCGAAGGAGGTGCCAGGAATACTGTGAGGCAGTCCACGCCCTTGCCCATCTTGATGGCCTCAGCGCCTTCTGCCTCAAGCTCCAGCAGGGGCAGCTTGCCTGCTTGCATGCAGCATAGATGTTGAAGGACAGACACAGCAGCAACAGTCTTATACCCTTGTACACCCTATCACCATCATCAACGCCAACACAATCTGCAGTGAACGCGCAGCCCAGCATGCTGCACGCGTAAAGCTGGTCAACCTGCATTGCCCAACTGCCCCACCAACAACCACAGCATGCGTATACCCTGGCTGGTTCTGTACCTGACTTGATGACCTCCCTCACATGCTCCATGCTGTAGGCATGCCTGTGCGTTGTAAGCTTGTGCTTGAACAGGTCAGCATGCGCCTCCAGGAACCCGCCTGCTGCAGCAGCAGCCTCAAATTCCTCACTACCCATCACAACCGGATCAGGCTCTAGCACGCTGCTCCTGTCGCCGCTGCTGCTGCTGCTGCCAGTGCAGCCGCCACCAGCCGCACCCTTCTGGCCACTGCTACTACCAGCGGCACTGCCAGGCTGGCCATCACTTTCTGCTGCTGCAGCATCAGCATCTGCCACACCAGCTGCTGCTCCTTTTGACGCCTCAGAGCTCTCAACAGCACCCAAGCCATGCGGTCCCTCAGGCCCCAAGCGAGGTGTGCAGCCTGGCTTGTCTGTCACCAGCTGCAGCTCATCCCCATCAGCACCCATGTGGCGCGCCTGCTCGTTTGGCGGCAGCGTGGTGTGCATGCGTGGCCAGGCAAAGACATCTGGGAACTCTGCCACCAGCATCTCCAGCAGCTTGCGGCGCTCGCCAGTGTTGGGGCCTGCCAGGACAACTGGCTTCAGGAAGGGTTTCTCAACACTGCAAGAAAAGAAGTACACAACGATAGGTGGTCAGCCTGTGATTGTCGCCAAGTTTGTGTGCAGGACTTTGCAGTCATGTCGTGTGACTGAAGCAAACTGCTCTACTCGCAGCAGCTGCTGGCGATCATCTGCTGGCCTGGAGCATGCTAGAGGTGCCATCCCTGCAGGCACAGCAGCAGTAGCTGCGACACAGTACAGCAATGCCTAAGCCCGCTGCACAGGTAGCTCTTAAGCACGCTGCTGACCTGTTGGGTGGGATGAGGTCTGAGTAGTCCAGCACATACGCAGGCAGGCCTCGCAGCCTGTTGCGTATGATGGGGCTCAGCGTGCTGATGGCCTCTTTCAGAGCAGCATACACCTGTGACGGCAGCAGCACCAGCCGCAGATGCGTTACAAGCAACATATTTGGTGAGTATCAGGCAGCATGCCATGCAGCAAAGGATTCAGAATCTGCATCCACCGCACCATGTGTAGCAAGCTGTTATGCACATCCGTGTGTCACAGTGAGGTGTGTTGCTAACAGTGCTCTGTACTGCGGTTGCTGCTCTCACCTCACTCAGGCGAGTGTTGGGAATCACAGCGTCAAACAGGCCAGGTGCACTGCTCTTGGCCATCTGCTGCTTTGCCCATGTGACGCGCTTGGTGAGCGTGCTGGCATCCTCGCACAAGCGCTGCTCCTGGCGCGCTGCAAGCACCTCTGCGCTGCTGGTTTTGATGTACAGGTACAGGCCGTCAATGCGCTTGTTGGAACGCAGCGCCTGCACCACAGCATTGCACAGCATTGTTACCAACCAACCGCCAGCCTTACAGGGTATTCAACCAGATGGCTGCGTGACGGGGTGCATATGCATAGCAAGTGAGTATCCCAGAATTTCTTGCCAGTCCGACTCACTGCCTTGCATTGCAGAATCACAAAAACCAGCTACATACCTCAGCTCCCTGCGTATCCAGGCTCATCAAGCACAGCTTGCCCGTAGCTGCCACCTCTCGCACAGTGGCCAAGCTGGTACCGTACCAGTACCTGCACTGCCTGGGAGGCGCCGCTGCCGCTGCTGCTTCACTGCTGGTGCAGGGCCGTGACAGCACAGCAACACGTGCTGCCTCAAGGAACTTCTTGGACCTGACATCAGCCAGCAGCTTGAGCTTCTCTGTGAAGTAGTAGTCCCTACAAACTCAAGGTCATCGCCAAGCAAAGCATCGTATATGTATGGATTGCCGCAATTTAAACAACAGGCCCAGGCGGCGCCTGCTCAGCCACATGGCCCAAGTACTACCACAATGTGTTGTGAGGCTGCTCTTGGAGCTGCAGACTTTTTTTTGGCTCAATACGCATGTGTATGCATGCGGCATGCCTGCAGACATCAGCTGTTGCTGGAACCTTTTGGGTGAGCGGCAAGCAGCAACGCTCTCCAGTTCCTGGCCAGCAGCAGCCCCATCACTCACTTGCCATCCACCTCATGCTCCTTTGGCGGCCTAGTGGTGTGGCTGACTGTCACGCCAAACTTGTCAGGGAACTCCGCCACCAGCCTGGCGATCAGGCGTGAGCGCCCAACGCCAGATGGCCCTGACAGCACCACCAGGCGTGGCGGGGCTCGGTGCGGCTTTGAGCGCTTCACAAGGCAGCAGCTGGCAACAGCCGGCAGGTCCTGCAGACAAGCCAGGTCATGTGCTCAGTTTTTTGCAGTCACTGGGCGCTCTCAGATCCGGGATTCAACGCTAAGCACTGTCAAAAAGGAGGGTGCAAGTGAACTCCGTGCTGCACGTAGAACAGTAGCCAGGGTCAGCAGCAGTGGGCGGATACCAATGCAAGCCTCACAGCTGCAACCATTGCTGCTGGTCTGTCCACTCAGCTGCTTCCTGCAAGCATAACCTGCTGGCAGCTGATGATTCTGCCATTGCAGTGTATGCGCACCTGCACTGGCCGCAGCGGCCCACCCAGCACCTCCTCCAGCCGTGCAAACAGTGCGCCACCCTCCAGCTGCGTACCACCCAGTGCATCCAGCAAGTCCTCCTGGGGCCAGCCAGTCAACATCTGAAAAGCAGCAACCTGCGGCAACAGACATGACAGTGGACTGTGCCTGAGAGTCCCCACGGGCAGCTGCTCGCGGCTTCATATGAGCTGCTTGACTGAGAAGATGCGATTCATCTGAATAGGTAAGTTTGCGTTGTATTGCCGCACCTGGTGTGGCAGCGTAATGTCCAGCGTCCTGTACACTGCCATGACCTTCAGTATCGCCTTGCATAGCAGCAGCGGCCACAGCTGCAGCGGCCGGCTGCCCACAAGCAGCGCGCGCCCAAACAGGTCCACAGGGATCCTGTCGTCAACTGTCACACAGCGCCAGGTGTCCTGCAACAAACAGCACAGGGACATGCTTTGAGAAAGGGCAGATAATTTTACTGCCTGCAAGCCGATGGCATCTGCTGAGTCTGCATCAACTCACTGTACTGCTGCAATGCAAGCTGCCTCAAACATGCTGCCAACCAGCTGCTGCACTGCCAGCACTGCAACACAGCCCATGTTCTGTCTGTTTGCCGCTGCTGCTCTTTTGCTGGCGCTGCTGCTGCTGGCACTGCTGCTGCTGTTGCTGCTCCTGCTGCCACTGCTGCTGCAGTGCGACATGCCACAAGCTCACCAGGACAAACAGCTTCACTTTGTACCTCCCGCTTGCTGACCTGCCAGGCAGCCCATCCTTGTCTTTGGGATACAGCAGCTCCCAGAGAAACTCTCCGTGCTTGATGTGCTTCTGCAGTGGCACCACAGCAGCCGCAAGTCATGGCAACGGTTCCAGCTGCATTGCGACTTTTCAGCATCATGTTTGCAGGAGCATAGTGGGCTGCCTGTGCTGCTTGCACCTCATCTGCTGTCCAGTCGCAGCAAACAATACTGCCGCCAACATGGAGTGCTGCATGTGCGCACAAAGCCGTTGGCAGCAGACACAATGGCGTACGGTTGCACTACAGACATACCTCTGCTGATATGATGTAGCTGATTATGCCTAGCAGCCAGTCAAATGTTTCATGGCCAGCATACAGCTTGCCTTCCAGCTCCCTTGACACTGCAGCGCCCTTGCCTGCAGGACAGAGCAGTACGACAGCAAACACACCATGTGTCAGCAGCTGATGCACATAACACAGGCGAAGAGAAAAGTGGTGCAGGCGCCACGTTGAAGGGAAAAGAAAGGGGCGGTGTTCCGCTTGCAGGTGATTGACATGCCCAGTGGCTCCTTTACGGCTGCACTGTTGCCGTGTTTTTGTGGTTCTAAGTCAGGGCTTTGCAATCCCACGCAATCGCATTCTGCCCAGCTACTTGCAGGCATCACACGCGTCTGTCCTATGCCAAACATGGCACCATACAAGACAGCTGCTGCAGGTTGCTGCGTCATCACCTTTCTTACCTGTCTCAGCTGCTGGCTTCAAGCAGACCATGGGGACGTTGGGTGCACCATGAAGCAGCTTCTCTGCACGCTTCCAGGCATCACAGAATGGCTGTGATGCTGGAGGCAGCACTGTACCCAGCGGGTCTTCGAACTTGACTGCACTGGCTGCATCAAGCAAAGGACAAGATATGCGCATCGTAATGCTCATGCCACTACCATGCATGTGACGCTGTCAAGCAACAGCATTAAAGGCGTTGCTACCGTGTGCTGCTTGCAGCAGTGCTGATACTGTTGATCAAGCTGTGAACATGTCAAGTTTGCTTGCACAAGCCATGGCTGTTGCTGGCAATCATGTCATGGACGTGTGAAATCAATCGGGCGCAGGCATGTAGAAGTACTCACTTGTAGCCTCCTTTTCTGTAGCAATCTGGTCAGACCATACAGGCAACGCATCCAGCAAGCCTGGGGCACCAGCAGCTGCTGACTGGGCTGATGCTGCGGCAGCGTTTGCTGCAGCATGCGGATTTCTCCTCGCAGCAGACTTAGGAGTGGCTGACATGGTTGTATCTCACATGTCTATCGTATCAGCAGGTGTTGCGGGAGCATCCAACCAAGCCATCAGTTCAACAGTACATCAGATGTCTCAACCCTCTGGCTGCACGCAAGGCACCTTCCGAGCTGTATAAAAACATTCAAAAACGCAAACATAAACATTGATTGCTTGCAGATGAGGCAACTCTGTTGCCCACTGGAAGGGCTTTCTGTGTTCTCGACTGGTCAATACGGTATGTCACTTCGCATTCCAGCCATCCAAACTCCGATAGCTGTGTCGTGTGCTCAACGCAAAAGTATCGGCACCACAGGAGGCGTTCGTGGCATTGAATGGCTGCGTGATCGACAAGACCGAGCACCACAGCTGCAACGCGACTGCGGCACTAGCCTATTGTTGGGCTTGGCAGCGACTTAATAGTTTCTTATACAAAGATCAAGCTTGTCAGATTGCCGCAAGCCGCATGGCCGCTGCTTTTGCACAACCCTGACCACCATGCTGCTGCAAAGAAGGGCGTTGAGTGGTGGCAGGCAGTGCGGCTGCCGAGCCAGCAGATCGACCACTGTAGACCATAGCTTAGCACCCAGCAGGAGCCTGCCAGCCCCTAGGTTAGCAGCAGCACGCAGGCCGCTGCGGCGGCAGCAGCAGCAGCAATGGCAGCAGCAACACCTGTGTCAGCGCAGCAGACACGTCGTAGCAGCAGCACAGCAGCCAGAGCAGCAAGGATTTGAGGAATATGAAGAGGGTGAAGAGTTTGAGGAGGGCGAGTATGAGGAGGGCGAGCTTCAACAAGGTGCGTGTTCTCGCACAGCAAAGTTAGCAATGCATTGATTTGGTTTTCATAAACAAACAGCCACAGCAGTGCACCAGTTGTAGGTTATGTGCTGAAGTTCACCCCTACGTTGCTGTGTCCTCGTGACTCACGCTCTCACTACATAACTGTTTTCTCTCCAACACAGCACCGCTTCACATGCAGTGCATATGTGCTAGCATTCGTGTGTACCTGCCTCTGCGGCAACAGCGTGTCAGCCTTGTGCTGTAAGTCATTGTGTCTACACAAACGCTCCTGGTGTTGCAGATGACGAGCTAGCAGCACTGCAGCCGCTTGATGCCCCAGACTCGGATGCCCCACCAGCAGCAGCAGCCATGGACGCAGCAGCACTAGCTGCCCTAGGCAGCGATGGCCAGTTGCCAGCAGCTGCAGATTTAGAGGAATATGAAGAGGACCCAGAGCCATTTGAGCAGCCTGAGGAGCGGCCAATGTTCCTGTCTGATCTGCTGGGATTCGCAGCAGAGGTGGAAGCAGCACAGATGCTACAAGAAGGTGAGGGTGGCAGCAGATAAGGCATGGAAACATAGACGTGCATTGCTTCGTCAGTGGAACAGCAGCCTAATGTCGTAGTGAGCAGCACTGCAGTGCTATAGAAACGGAGCCTAGCGGTGTAGCTGCGAGCAGCAGGTGCTTCTGCACTCTGGAAAACGTGCAGAGGCAACATAACAGGGCCCATCGTAGTGGCAGTACTTGCAGCAGGCCTTGCAGCTTCTGCATGCTACATGCAGGCCAGCGTCATCACTTGGGAGCCCCCCCTTGCTGACGACTTTATAGTAAGAGATCGCTGTGGTGCTTGTGGTGTTGGTTGCCGTGCAGAGTTTGGGGAGGTCTTTGCCACAGGTATATGTGAGGTGGCCGATGAAGTCCTGCCTGGTGACATCTACTGCTGTGTGGAGCGTATACAGGTGCGGCTGCACAACACCTTGCAGGGCTGGCCAATCCCCTTTGGTTGTCGTGTGCCTGCACAGCTGCGCACTTGTATGCAACGTGATTTTACTCGCTGCAGCACAAGCAGCTGCAAAACCATCAGCAGCTGTTGGATGCACGTCAAGCTCCTTGAACGTTCAGCAGTGGGCAAGGTCAACCTCTACCTCTACTGTCAGAGATATCGACAAACGTGTCCAGTTGCAGCTGCTGCACCTGCAACGCAGTGTGTCTCCTTGCAAACTTTAACATCATGCATTGTGCACATTGCATGTTGCTGCGTCACACATTGCGAATCTTGCTCACCTGTTTCTCACCCATTTCGCACCTCTGCAGGGCCTGTACACAACAGACGGCCACGATGCAGAAGAGGTAAAGGCAGCACTCGACAACGGCGCCATCGCCATTGTTGCTGAGCAAGGCAACGTCCTTGGTGTGGAGGTGCCAGCGTCTGTGCCTGTCATCTGGGCTGAAGACAGCGATGAGCTCTCTGCACGCCTGGCAACCGTATATTACGGTGCGTGTATTGCAGCTACTTGGCTAGTGACTTGCCTCCCTTCTGACCAGCTGCATGGCTACTATTACTGTCGAGCCTGCGGTTGCGGCAAACGCCTCTGCAGCAGGCAAACTGCTTGTGAACGGCAGAGAGTGTAGCCACATGCTGGGGGTTGAACAGGTGGCCAGCAGCAGCTGCAGATGTCACTACCAATGATTTCATTTCATCGGTGCATCTGCAGCGTATGTAGCTCATGCTACTATGGGCCTTGACGTTGCTGCCCCTGCTGTCCCTCTTTTTCCCTACGTACAGACTCCCCTAGCGCAGCAATGAACACCGTGGCAGTCACCGGCACCAATGGCAAAACCACAGTGTCATGGCTCATCCGTGGTGTGCTAGAGCAGGCAGGCGAGCTCACAGGCATGATCGGCAGCATAGAGCACGCACTAGCAGAGCACCAGCTGCTGCCGAATGGCAAGCTTTGGAAGCCAGAAGTGGACGATCCTGCGGCAGGCAGGGAGTGCAGCAGCCCCTTCAGCTTAGTGCCGTATCGGGGGCGCTATGCGGTGGAGGAGACAACGCCAAATGGGCTGCAGATGCAGGTATGGTGCAGCTTTAGGGGTTTGTATTTCGTTCTGCGGCATGCAGTGCACTCTAAGGTGACGCATGCATCGAGGCTGCGATGTGTGGTTGAGCTGCGTGATATTCGCTGCAACCGCCGCGCGCGTATGAGTTTGTATGTGCTTCGCCTGCATCCATTAGTTACGCCACATGTGGCTTTGTCTTCCCTCACGCGCTGGTTGCTCTGGTGTTGTTGGCGTGCTGCAGCAACTGCTGGGCAGCATGCGCGACCGCGGCGCGACAGCAGCAGTGGTGGAGTGCACAGCTGCTGCCGTTGCGGAGGGCTCAGCTGATTGGGTGCAGCCCAACATCGTGGTGGTCACCAACACAGGCGACAACCCAGCAGAGCTGCAGATGTTTGAGAGCAAGCAGGTGCGCAGGTTGACGGCAGGCTGTGATGGCACAAAATTCTGAGGTTTCTTATGCTGGTGTCCTAGGTAGCCTGCGACACACTGGCAGGATCATGTAGCTGAATGTCCTGTGTGCAGGTTCAGGGTGCAACTGCTGCTCAACAGCTTCTCAACAAGTAATGCGTCTGGTCTGGCAAGACATGAGAGTGGTACATATGTTGCTCAGCGTGGTGCATTAGCAGGATACGCACAGCAGGTTGTCCGCGCACCTCGAGTCCATCACTGCCGCAGTCCACCAAAGCAGATATGCTGTGACACATGTGTTAGGAGCTGAGTCAGCGCTTGTTCTTGCTTGATTGCAGGAGTACGTCAATTCCATTCTGGAGCTGCTGCGTAACCTCAAGGACCGCGAGCAGCAGCGAGCAGTGCTTAACGCAGACGATGAGCACTTTGCTGCTGCAGCAGCAGCAGCCAGTGGCGTGCCGTGCGTAACATATGGCATCAACAATGCATCAGCAGATGTGCGAGCTGAGAGCATTGAGTTTACGCTGTGGCAAACCACGGTGAGCTTGACTGCTGTAACACACCACAGCTATGTGAGGAACGACCACGGACTAGTGCACATCACACAGCAATCACGTCAGGGCGTTGAATCCAGGGGTAGTGACCAATTCTTGCCTGCCATTCAAGTGAACATGTGCTACCCTCCTCCTGCAACCATCTGTGTACTCCACACCTACCGAATTCTAGCAACCACCAGGTGATATAACAACAAGACACCTGACATCTGTTGGCCGAACTCTGCTGCGGTGCAGATGATTGTGAGCACGCCCAAAGGCAAGTTAGAGATCATCACAAACCTAGTCGGCCGCCACAACGTCTACAACGTCCTAGCAGCAGTAGCAGTTGGCCTTCTACTGGGCTTAGAGCTTGCAGACATTGGCGCAGGTGTCGAGGCAGTACAAGTCATCCCGGGACGCTGCGAGGTTGTTAATAACGTGTTAGATTTGCCACTGGAGGGTGAAGACGCAGAGGGCTTGCAGCAGCAGCAGCCTAACCTACCGCGGGACTTTCCAGTGGTGGTGGATGCTGCTGATACACCGCAGCGACTCGCAGCTGTGCTGGACGCATTGCGGGAGGCAGGGGCAGATCGCATCTTCACTGTCTTTGGCTGCGATGGAGTGGTGAGCGGCAAACTGTGCACAAGCTCGATAGCATGTGCGTTCATCGGTGCTGTGTTGCATCTGGGGTGCTTTGGGCTATTCACAGCGAAGAACCAGCCTAGATTACGCAGTTTGCTGCAGCTGCAGTCAACAGCTTGTCAACATTGGCAAAGCAACCTCATGCAGTATGTTAGCGTAACATGCGCTTGGCACCATGGGAGTGGCGCTTCTGCTTTTCTCAACCCTGCAAAGCTGTATGCTGCGGAACAGCGTTGACTCTTCTGCCGTTTGCCAACCTGCATATAGTCATTCCTGCAAACCTCAGCGTTCTGTCACCGTTGTTGCCTGCTGCCATTTGTATTATATCATACAATTCCAACCTGCAGTCCAGCACAGGCGAGATGCGTGCACGCATGGGTGAAGTGGCCCACCAGCGCAGCGACTTTGTCATTGTGACAAACTCCAGCCCACGCTTGGAGGACCCAGCAGACATCATCCAGGTACGCAGCAGATGCAAAAAAAAAGATGTATGTGGTTGGCTCCTGCAGGACATGTGACGATCGCCTGCGGCCTTTGTTATACAGCAGCAATGCTGTTGTGCTGTGGAGTGCTATGTGTGGTTGATTCCTGCAGCCAAGCACTTCTGCAGCACTGGTGCAGGCTGCTGCTGGCATGATTGCTTGCTTGCAACACATTGCTGCTGGGTGGCCAGTCCCGAGCCTTGTGGTGCATAGGCTAACTTCCTGCTGCTGCTGCTACTGCTGCTGCTTGTGTGATGCTCTTTGCAGGACATTGTTGCTGGCTGGCCCAACGAGATGTTTGAGCAGTACGCAGCATATGTCTACAACGTGTTCCAAGACCAGACGCGGGCGCCGCTCTGGTTCGAGCCGTTCCTGCACAGTGCGCAGCGCCGATGGAAGAGGTGCGTTGTTACATGCTGATGTAAAATGACGTGCATGTTTGCTCCAGCAGTGCCTGTTTGGCAATGCTTTTGCTGATGCATGGCAGTCACTGGTTATTGTGTGTATCGTCAAGCACTGAATCATATGCACATCTACGCGCTCGTCCAGATACAGCATCGCATCAGGACCTATAACATGCACACCATGAGTTTGCAAGCTACTGCTGCTTGCACAGGCACATAATGGAGGACCGTTTCCAGGCCATCCGTGCAGCAATTGGCACAGCAGCACCGGGTGATGTGGTGCTGCTGGCAGGGCGGGGCCACAGGGACCATGTGGAGCACTTTGATGGAGAGGACGGCATCGCACGCGGCTGGTTTGATGACAGGTGGGTTTGAATGCAAAGTAACGGTCAAAAGTAACATAAGTTGACTAGAGTCTGTTGCTGTGGGGTGTCGGTGCGTGCAGTTGGCCTGCCAGCACCCAGGAGAAAGTTGCTACCTTGTTTTGTTTGCAGGCACATCTAGACGATCAGTGTCTATTAGCTGACAGGGCTGTTGACTTTGTAAGCTAGCTCAACCACTGAGTTGCTATGCCGGGCTGTTTCCTGTCCTGCAGAGTCGAAGCGCGCAACGCTCTGTCCAAGCTGGAGTACCTGTATGCACTCGTCAACCTGGACCGCAGCGAGCTGCCTTGGGGCAAGCCAGATGATGCAAAGTCAGTGGTAGTGGAGTTTGACTGAGTTTGACTGAGTTTGACTGAGGTTTGACCGGCGCTGCTTGTAGCAGTGAGCTGAAGCCAGGCGCAGGCCGCCAGCCGGCTGCACTGGCTGTATGTTGTGGTGACTTCACATTGTGGCGGGGTCTTGGCAGGGGCTGCAGCTGCTGCCAAGTGCTGCTTGAACTTCACAGCGCCTGCTGCTGCCGCAGCATGAGCAGTGGGCGCTGCAGCAGCAGCAGCTGTTAGCTGTATCATTCTGTGAAGGTTGACGGGTTTGTGACTGCCATGCCGTCAGCTGCTGCTGCCTCAATGCATGGCAAGAATGCAGCATCACCAGCGCTGTGCTAGCTGTTAACTGGTCAAGGCTGGGCAAGCCTTGCAGCTGTAGCTGTCTCTGTGCCCATGCAGTTATATGGCTTTCAGGGCGTTTGCACAGATGTCTGCCTGCGCTTGTAGCCGGCTCGCAAAGGCATTTGCAAATTGGCTCTCATGCAGCTGAAACTTGCAGGCTGTAGTTGCTGTGCTTGCTGAGCTGTTGCGCACAGAGCCAGCCGTCTTGGTTCAAGCCCTGCTACGGCAACTGGTTGTGCTGCACCCACAAGGCGTCTTATTTTTGTGAACCCATAGCGTGCTGATGTACCTTGGTTGCATACCAGTTGCAGCACATCTGCCAAACTGGCGCAGCAGTCATGCCGGGGGAGCCGCTGAACGGTTTCGAACCGAGGCTCACGGCTGTTGTGGCTCAACCTGGCGGATGCATCTGTTGGTCTAGCTAGTTCTTTTAGAGACACGCCTTGTGATGCATGGCATCGATGCCAGATTCCTTGCATGCTCTGCAGCTAGTAGCAGCGTGCTGGACACTGCCTTAGTGATGGCATCAGCGTGTGCTGCTGTCCCTGCCATCTTTCGCTGGTGGTGTCTTTGAAACTGCTCTGAGTTGGCTCCTACTTTGCTGCAGCCGACTCACCCTGCTTGTAAAGAGTAACCTTCATGTGTGTTTCTGTGACAGTCTTCTGTAAATCCCTTCTCAGTCTTTGGACCAGGGCTGCCGCCTGAGTCAGGCAGCTTTGGACCAGGGCTCCCTTGATGATCAACTTGTATGAAGCGCAAACTGACCACCTGGATGTGGCGGCACCGCTGTTATGGCGTGGATTCACTGCTGTGCAGCGTTGCAGACCTTGCGTGCTCAGCACCCTGACACGATTCTTGCAGGTTTGTCCAGGGTTACCATATGCCACGTGGTGCCGTGCCGGTGGCACTGAACAGCACAGCACTTGGCTGACCAACCTAGATGGCCAATAAGGTCGCAGAATACACCGTGTCATGCCTGAATGAAGGCGATAACCATGACTGCATATGGCCAGCGCAGCTGCTGACAACTGCTACAGGGCTGCACAGCTCTGGTAAACCTGCTACACCTGAGCCTTAGCCGCAGGCCGGCACACTGCCAGTGCTTGCTGCCCAAGCAACATGAACAACAGTGCAGTGTGGTGTCTTGGATGGTCACTCAGTGTACCAGAGGCACTGCAGCCGCTCAAACACATGCAATATACACGTGCTGACATGCAATTGCGGCAGGCGTGCTTGCAGCAGTGACTAAAACCACACACAAGCACTGTTCCCTCTTCCAGGTGCAGTGATGGTGCGCATACCAAACACCAGATACGACTATAGATCGCTGAGTCCTTGGCCACGCACAACCCAGAAAATGCAACAAAATGGTAACTATAGCAAACAGCAGCCGTGCTTGCATGGCTGCACACTAAACTTGCACCAAACCATACACAGCTGTCACTCGCATCCTTCAAAAAAGTTTCTTGCCGAAACACATCAACATGCCCCACAACGAGCCAGGCAACGACTGCTGTGTCAAGGACACAGCAGGATGCAGTCAACACACGCTTGCTGGGCCAAGGCACTACCAAACTGCTGTTGCTGCAGCGTACACGACCATCCATCTATGATGTGCAACTGAGGTAGGCACAAGCTGTGCCATGCAGGCACTGCACACCCCTCCCCTCCTCACACTCTCCTCAACCCCATGCCATTATTGACATTGCAGCTGCACGCAGGGCAGCTGTGTGGCACTGCAAAGCCTTGCTCAGCTCAAGTTGTCAAGCCCTTTGACTGCCAACAGCAACATCTGCAGCCGCTGCCATGGTTGCTGCCACAACATCAGTCCTGCAGCTGTGGTTGCTGCTGGCACCGTCATGCGCATGCAGCAAGTAGCGCTGCTGGCGCCCCGTTGCTCTGCTGTGCTGACCAGCAGGTGACAGGTGGTTTGGGGACTCGCTGCATAAGGCGTTCAGCTGCTGCTTCAGATGTTCTTCACCTTGTTCTGCATCCTCGATAGGAACTTCTCCAAGCCCTACAAAGCGAAAGTACAGGCACAGCTCACAGCATGCTCCACAAAGCTTACCAATGGTTACATCACCAAATACGCCGCAGCACATGCTGAACAGTCCTGTGCTGAAGCATTCAGATGTGGGTGTGCCCAGGCTGCTAGCAGTGGGTGACACAAGCAACTGCATCTGATGCTGGTGCTGCTGCTGTTGCCATGGCAGGACGCAGGGGCTAAGCAGGTGCTGAGCACACTTCTTGGTCTCCCGTCTGATGCTGTGCCAGGCCCCATGACAGCAAACACGTGCTCTTCTACTCTGCTTTGGTGCCAACCCACCTTGCGAGTGTACGTGTTCAGCAGCCAGCCGGTGATAACACCCACAGTAAAGGTCATTGACACGGCAATTACTATCTTTCCGCCTTCCTGCATGATGTGTTGCTTCTGGGTGACCGTATGAGTTTACAGGGGGTGGGCGCTAAGCTTGAACAGCTGCACAGTGCGAACGAGTGGGCGTGTCGACCGGATTGAAGGGATCAGACACCGTTGAAAGAGCGTTGTAGGGAAGCAGGGCTATTTCTTGCACGTTAGTAACAGCTACACCCACGCTGCTGCAGCAGCGACCAACTGCTCTCAGCGCATTACGTAGCCTTTCGTTTACCAAAGATCAGGCGTTTGAGCAGGCTAGCCTCTAGCTGCAAGCGTGTACTTCTGATCTACACCACACGCAGCCAGACAGTCATACACGTCCTGCAAGAGCTTAGACGCCTAGGATACTTTGATCGGGCTCTATGGCTGCCACTCCACAGGCCGCAGCCGTAATAGGCGTGCTGAACAAGGTCATCAAGTATGCCATTGGACTGGGAGCTGGTGCCAGTGCACTGCAGACATCCCTGTACAATGGTAAGGCTCCAGAACGATCAACAGCAATGCTGTATACGATCTCAACTACAGCATCGCAGCCTGGCTATGCCCAGCAGCTGCTGCATGCACTGTGGGGCCTTCTGGAACGCAACAGCAGTACACGCCACAGCCTGGCAATGCATGCACAGCAGGAAATGCATCCTGCTTTCCAGCTTCCCTGCATGGCATCCGTTAACTTGCATCTGCAGTCTACAGACTCCTGCCCATTCACAGCATAGCTATAACGTGGATCCTGGGCTGGTGGCTGCCGGGTGCTGCGTGCTGTCCTGCAGTGGACGGTGGCGAGCGTGCAGTCATCTTTGACAGGTTCAGGGGGATCCTGCCAGAGGTAGTCGGCGAGGGCACACACTTCCGCATGCCCTGGGTGCAGACGCCACACATCATGGACATCCGCACACGACCACGCAGCATCAGCTCAGTGACAGGAACCAAAGGTGCGTGCCGCGCGCATGGCATATGCCCGTTAGCGCAGCATCCTTAGAAGATGTGATTCGTGTGCGCACTGCAGCTATGGTACCATAGCCATGTGGCCAGCAGACGAGCAAGCAGCAACAGGAGCTAGCAGCGCGTGCAGCTTGCACTTTTGCAAGCCACAGTACATGCGGCAGTGCAGTACATCAGTGTCTGCATGGGTGCTTGACCCACAGCACCGGCGCCCCATGCATGCCAGTTGCGGCAGATGCTGACATTTACCTATTTGAAACAGCAGTGATCGTGTTGGCTAAGCCAATGTGTGGTGATCTGACAGCAGGTTGCTCCGGTGTGCTGTGTTTCGGTGTGCTGTGTTTCTTGTGTCCTGCAGACCTGCAGATGGTCAACATGAGCTTGCGCTTCCTGTCAAAGCCCGCGGAGGAGCGGCTCACCAAAATCTTCCAGGTATGGCGTCGCAGCCTGGCCCAACCGCCACCAGCAAAGCAGCCTGGCCCAGCTGCTACCAGCAACGCAACAGTGCAATGCATCAGCAGTTGCAGGCATACATCAAGCACACCATGCGTGGGGATGCAGGCAATCACGCAGACTTGTAGTTGGGCAGCAGCAGCTGCAGCAGGCATGCATGGGCAACCATCTTGCCTTCAGCGCCACTTCAACAGACAGCCGGGATGGTTGCTGGCGGTTGCCTTTTCAGGGCATCCACGCGGGTGGTGCACACCCTAGATATCTGCAATCGCATAGCTGGCCCTACATACTGTATTCGCGCTTACTGTGCTGGTCCCACAAGTAACATGTGCTGCTGCTGCTGCTGCTGCTGCTGCGCCTTCTGCTGCTGCGTCTTCTGCTGCTGCACCTTCTGCTGCTGCGCCTTCTGCGGCTGCGTCTTCTGCGGCTGCTGCTCCTGTTGCTGCTGCTCACTGCTGCCAGGGCCTGGGCATGGACTGGGAGGAGACTGCTTTCAAAAGTAACATCTGCTGCTTTCACAAGTAACATGTGCTGCTGCTGCTGCTGTCACCTGGCAGGGCCTTGGCATGGACTGGGAGGAGCGCGTGCTGCCCTCCATTGGCAATGAGGTGGTCAAGTCAGTCGTGGCGCAGTACAACGCAGAGCAGCTGCTCACACAGCGTGAGAAGGTGCGGCAGCGTTGCATTTTGCAGTTGTTGAATGCGGCAGGATATATGGCGCCTAGGCAGTTGTCAGCAGCATGTGTTTGCAGCTGTAGTCACCTGCGTGACTTTTTCAGCGATGTCAAGGAATGCCAAGGGAATGCGGACATCGTGTCACCCTCATACAGCTACGAACGCCACTCCCAAGACCGACAACATGTGCATATCACCTCGCCGCACTTTTCTTGCGCTGCTAGCGACTAGCGGGAAATCAACGATGGCCGTTGATGCAACCTTTCGGAACACGCCGCATGGCACACCAGCTTGCGGCTAGGCTCTGATCTTCTACCTCTATTCCTGTGCCTCATTTGCTCATTTGCTGCTGCTCCGCAGGTGTCTCACGCGATTCGTGACGCGCTGATGGTGCGTGCAGCAGACTTTGGCATTGTGCTGGAGGATATTGCCATCACGCACCTCAGCTTCGGCACTGAGTTCACCAAGGCAGTGGAGATGAAGCAGGTGGCAGAGCAGGACGCAGAGCGCGCTCGCTTTGTGGTGCTCAAGGCAGAGCAGGTGCGTGGTGCACCACCGTTTTGTTTTGTTTTGGATTGGGTTGGGAAAGACACTGCAGTAGCATGCATGTGACGATGTAGCAGCACTTTAGCACAAAAGCATGCAGAGGTACCCTACCCCTGCATGTGGTGCTCAACGCAGAGCAGGCGCGTGCCTGTTCAGCTGGGTGGTGAAGTGTGCTCTTGAGACACAATGGCAATGTGTGCAGCACATGGTGTCATGCGCGTACGTGCTCAAGGCAGAGCAGGTGCGTGCCAGTTTCTGGGAAAAGGCACTGCACTAGCATGCATGTATGTCACGGCACACTCAACTGCAACACGCCGTGCTGCACGAGCGCGTACACATGCATATGACAGACCAGAGGACTTCACACTGAAACAATTGCATCAGGTATTGCCACGTCACACTTAATGTGTCACACCTTCTGCCAACCCCCTGCAGGAGCGTAACGCTGCCATCATCCGTGCAGAGGGAGAGAGTGAAGCAGCCAAGCTGATTAGCGACGCCACCAAGCAGGCTGGCGCTGGCCTTGTTGAGCTGCGCCGCATCGAGGCAGCAAAGGACATCGCTGAGACGATGTCCAAGAGCCAAAACGTGGTGTACCTACCCAGCGGGGGCAACATGCTGCTGGGCATCAACCCGCGGTGATCAGCATCAGCAGTTTTAATGTAGTAGCGCTGAGGAATGGTCTGTCTGAAGCGGCAGGGTGGCTGGTGTTGGATGGTGCGATTTGTTGAGCTGGAAGGGGCTTTGGATGCGCTGAAGTGTGTTGAGGAGCGTCCAGGCGCTGTGCAGGCGTTTGGCAGTTACGAATATATAACCTGACCGAATATACAACCCCCTGTACCCGTGTTGTTTTGTTTTACAATGACATTGTAATGTATCGATTCATGCTCACTGCTATCCATTTTGCTTCAGAACGTGTTGCGTGAGTTGGGTGTCGTGTGACCTGCATACACACGGACCACATGAGTGCTACTCCGAAATACGCTACTCGGGAGTCTAGGGTTGCATTAGACTTCCATGCTTGCCTGCGGGATGAGATGGGCGCACCGGAGAACTGTCGAGTCAGCGTGCTCTCGGAGCCTGCAGGAGTAGTGCCAGATGTGAATGGAATGTCATTTCGATATATATGCTTTGTAGAAGGCAGCCCAGTGGTAGTGCCGGAGCGCTTCCTGGGCACGCAGGCGGAAATGCAACATGTCATCGAGCGTCTCAGCAGCCCGCTGCTGTCAGACCCTTTCATATCGGGCGCGATCCTAGCTGGAATGCCATACAAGCCGCATTTGGATGCGGTGCGAATCGCAGCGCTGGTGGCAGCGCTTTCTGGAGACACGCCTCACCTCGGTCAGGTATGAAGCGGGATGCGGGGGGCATGCTACCCTGAAAATGGTCAGCTGTGGTGAACCGATGAAACCATCAATGGATATGCATTTGATTGAACACGGGTACAGGGGGTTGTATCCTCCTGTTTGCGCCCGCCTGTATTTGGCACCCTGCGTGGTGCGTACAGGGTGAAACGTGACGCTAAACGCTCAGATGTTCCCATGTCAAGATAGTGATCTTGACCTGGGACTGAGATAGCGTCACTGCTGATTGAACACGGGTACAGGGGGTTGCACCCTCCTGTTTGCGCCCGCCTGTATTTGGCACCCTGCGTGGTGCGTACAGGACGAGACGTGACGCTAAACGCTCAGATGTTCTCACGTCAAGATAGTGATCTTGACCTGGGACTGAGATAGCGTCACTGCTGATGTTGCTCACCAGTGGATGATTGAAAAGCGCTCAGGCTATGCATTTGGATGAGGGGCAAGTCAGCATGCGTGCTGCCTGTGCCCACCCAGTGTCCTGTTGAGCTGTACCCTTCGTGCCTTTTTGCTGTTGACCTACAGGTGCTGGCCCCAGCAGCTGGCCAGCCTGCAGTCGGTCAGCCTGTAGCTGGTCAGCTTGCAGTCACAGTGCCGGATGTAGCTGCAGCTGCAGCTGCAGCTGGGGCAGCAGTGGTGACTCCCATTCAGCCAGCCTCCATTGAGCTTGTCAACAAAACTCAGGAGGCATTCATGACGATGGGCAATGAGTTCTTCACGCAGCTGACTGACCACTGCAGTGAACAGCAGTATGAGCCAGAGCCAACACGTATGGCTAGGCTAAGTAATGAGCTGCAGCAGCGCAAAGCACAGATCACTGAGGATCTGCTGGGCCTCAAGCACACCAAGCTGTTCTGGGACTCAGTGAATGCGCAGCTGTTTGTGCCTGGTGTGGGTGAGGTGCTGCGCGCCAGCAAGCTGGAGGTGTCAACCCAGCATTTGTCTGCTGCTGCCTGGCATGATCTGCTGGCAGGCGTGCTGGCTGTCAGTAAGCCAGGCCCTGAGCTGCTGCTGGAACAGATCAAGAAGTGTGAGGAGCTTCTGCCCACCTACTGGCAGAAGGTGCGTGCAGTGATAGAGAAGCACCAGCAGCAGCCTGCTGAACCCTTGTGTAGCATGTTGCCACCAGGTTGGAGTGAGGAGGATTGTATACATTCTATGACTGCTGCATGGCATGATCTTCTGGACTTCCATGGGCAGTTGACGTCTACATATAGGAATTTCTCTGATGAGCAATGGTTACAGGTCATACAACAGCATTTGCTAGCAGGAGATACGTTTGCAGCCGGGTCCCTGCACAGGCATGCTGCAGTGTGGCAGTCATATGTGCAGTTAACTGGCATTGCTGGCATGCCAGTAGTGCAGAAGGTGTTGTCATGGATTGATGGCGGATACCACATGACATTTGTATCACCCTACGCTGCTGAACAGCAGCTGCACCTTCACTATGAGCAACGTTTGGCCCGTGTGCAGCGAGCGTTGACAGCAGCAGTGGGAGCAGCTAAGGTGCAGAGGTACTTGATGTCAGCAGAGCCGCTACCAGTGGTGTTTTCCAACAATGCATCATGTGCTGAATATGCTGACTTTGTGCAGTTAGAGCTGCAGACTTTTTTGCAGGTGGGAGCCATAGAACGATGGGATCCTGAAGTGCATGGACCTGCTGTTGTGCACCCTATGTCTGTTGCAGTACATCCTTGGTCTGGCAAGAAACGCTTGTGCATTGACGCCAACTACGTCAATGTGTTTGAGAGATATGAGCCTGTACAATTTGAGCTGCTGCCCGATGTTTTCTCCCTCATACAGGCAGGTGACTGGGGGTATGTGACAGACTGCACCAAAGGGTTACTTTCATTTGCAAATACACCCCAAGGCACGACGTTTTCTTGCAGTATCCTTTCAGGGCAGCACTTATGTGTTCAGTGCGCTACCTTTTGGCCTTTCTTCAGCTGTTAAAGCCTTCACAGATGCAATGGCGGTAGCTTACATGCCGATGAGACGTCAAGGTGTACGCTTTAGCTCCATGATTGATGACCGCATTGGGTTGGCGCCCTCCCGGGATGCATGCTGGCTGGACATATTTATTGTAGTGCGAATCATATGTGCTCTAGGTTTCCATTTAGGTTTAGCAAAGAGTGTACTTTGGCCACAACAGTGTTTGCTGTACCTTGGATTGCTGCTCAGGTTAGACTCGTTGCAATGCTTGGTGCCTCAGCAGAAGCTGCACAAATTTGACCAGATGATCTCTAGCTTGATAGGGGTTGCTGAGATAACACCACGAGCCCTGGCCAGCCTAGCAGGTTTATTGATCAGCTTGTCACTGGCTGTACCCCTGGGCAAGCTGTACACTCGTCAATTGTTTTTGGCGTTGTCGCACAAGCTGGCATGGGATCGAGTCTTACCTATCAAAGCTGAACTGCAAAGTCACTTGCTATGGCTGCGCCAATACGTCCCCAGGCACAATGGTCAGAAGTGGTTCAGGCGCCGGCCTGGTGTGCTGCTGGTATCTGATGCATCTGTGAAGGGTGTAGGGGGGCTGGCTGCATCTTCAGACGCCAGCGTTCAGGTGACAATGCAGAGCCAGCTGCCACAACAGTTGTTCGTTGCTTCTAGCACATGCAGAGAGGCAGCTGGCATGCTGTCTCTGTTGCAGACTCTGGTGACGCGGCCTCCATGGAATGCCTGGCTGCGTCACAGAGCTATCAAGATTCTTACTGATAATCAGGGCGTGGCCAGTGATGTGCAGCATATGAGGGGTGGTGCAGCTGTGTTTCCGTATATTCAGCAGTTATATGAATTGTCTGCTCATTATGATTTTGATCTGATAGTGGAATGGCGGCCCAGGGAGCATCAGCTGCTGCAGATTGCAGATCTGCACAGTAAGGCAGTTGATGTAGCTGATTGGGGCTTGACGGCAGCAGCCTATGATGAAATGTGTCAGCAGCTTGGCTGCCACCCTACAGTGGACTGGTTTGCTAGACCATGGTCAGCCAAGTGCCAACAGTTCTACTGTAGGGTAATGATGCCTGGTTGTGCAGGTGTCGATGCTTTTGATTTTTGTTGGGCACTTCCAT
This sequence comes from Tetradesmus lagerheimii, assembly GCA_902809745.2. Taxonomy (NCBI): domain Eukaryota; kingdom Viridiplantae; phylum Chlorophyta; class Chlorophyceae; order Sphaeropleales; family Scenedesmaceae; genus Tetradesmus; species Tetradesmus lagerheimii. Next base: position 18,925 of record CADDIJ020001286.1, on the reverse strand, counting down.
CAGGAGCAGTATCCTATGTATGTCCTCCTCACATGCTGGCCGCCAGGGTGTTGCGCAAGGTGCTTGACGAACAAGCGACATGTGTGCTGGTTTTGCCAGCATGGTATAAGGTCTGGCATGCACTACTGTCTCTACTGCCGATACACAAGTCTGTCAAGCTCCCAAGCACAGTGATTACATGGGGAGACCGAGCACCTGGACTGGCTGCCCGCTGCTCTGCGCTGGCAGCAGGATTGCAGGCATATCTGATCAAATTTTGAGCACAAGATGGTGTTGCCCATAAGGTAGCCTAATGTCCAATGACCTAATAGCACTGATGATCTACCTGACATGCCTGTATGGATCAACATAGATGGCCACCACTGCAGATGTCTCTATGTCTGCCGCTTCACCCACAGCCTGCAGGCTGACGCCACACACATGCACTGCATGCTGCATGGCCCCCCTCTTAATGCTGTACAAGGTTTCGCCCTCATACAGGTGCAGCCGCTTCAAATGACCAATCACGCGCTGCTCCATGGCTGCTGTGCTCAGCCCCTGGTCCGCCTGCAAATCCAGTCGGTTAGGCTGCAGGGGACTGAACAGAAAAGTGCCTATGCTGCGACCTGAGCGCTGCAGACACTGCTGGTACTGCAGCAGCAGGGTTGCCAGCTTCTGCCCTGCTGCACCCTGTACGTCAACTGGTCGGGGTCGCCGGCTGCGGTGGCTAGCATGACACATCTTGCTGACACTGGGCTGGGTCACCACCTGCCCACCACTGCTAGCACTCAAGTTCACCTCTACCTGAACAGACTGCAACTGCCCGGTTTCAGCAGGCCTGCGTTTGCTGTCCCACAAGTACTGGGCTATACATGCATCCCTCCTGAGCAAGGCCTCTACGTGCCATGGCTGCTGCTGCTGCTGCTGAGGAGTCAGCTGCTGATAGCAGTCTGCCTCCTCCACGAGCTGCCCCACCAGCTGCTGCAGCTTAGCCTCACTGATGGGCTTGGCTGATGTCTGTTGAAACCCTTGCTCTTGCATGATGTTGGCATAGCCACCCTTGAAGGTGCGCAGCTCCATGCTGTCACAAGGGTTGCCACGGCCTGTGCTGCGGTCCCAGGGGCCACGACGCCCCAGCTCCTGAAACCTAGTGCTGAGATGTGACACAGCATTGCTGACAGTGCTAGGTGCTGCACAACGACTGCCATCTGCAGCCACCTGCCTGCCGTGCTCCCGAGTGAAGCTGCTCTCCAAGTACACCAGCAGGTCATCAGGTGTGCATAGCAGTGCTGGCTTGCCTAGCTGTTGCTGACTCCAGCTGTCCAGCTGCTGCCACTGCATATTCCTCTGAGCATTAGTAGCAGCCTGCCAATTACGGCTCATGACATCCCGGCTGCGCTGCCAGGATTCGTTATAAGCCTGCTGCTGTTGAAGCAGCAACATCTCCTGCAGCAGCTGCTGCTGTAGCTGCTGCTGCAGTGCTGGGACTGGCACAGCCCTGCCACCACCACCACTGGGATATTGCAACCCAACAGCAGCCTGCTGCAGCAGTGCCATTGTCTGCTGCTGCTGTTGCTGCTGATGCCAGTGTTGCTGCTGCAGCACTGTGTCCTGTACAGGTCTGCTACTACTACTGGTCCAATCCTGCAGCCTGCTAGCAACCTGCTGCAACAATGCCGGCGTCTGCTGCTCCTGCTGCTGCTGCTGCTGCTGCTGCTGCACAATCCTGCTGCTGGCCTGCACATCGACTCCAGCCGGTACTACTACTCTGATGCTGCCTGGCATGGAAATCTGTATGGGAATGTTTAAAACTTGGCAGGTTGGGGGGAGTGGGAGTTGGGCCGCTGGGTACTGCTGCTGCTGTTGCTGGCCCACCTGCATGGACAAGGAATGGGGCCAGCAAGGGCAGCAAGTTACCATAGCGATCACAGCTCCAAGCCCCAACCTTCCACACTGCTACATATCAATAATCCAGGTTGTTACAGCGCCTGCTCGTGTGCTCTGCCCAGCATGTACACATGGGGTCACAGGACCTTATGCACGGCATTGTTTTGTTTTACAATGACATTGTAATGTATCGATTCATGCTCACTGCTATCCATTTTGCTTCAAAACGTGCCCACCCGCCCTCCCGGACGCATCCTCACCTGCAGGGTTCTGGGATCGGGGCCGCTGGGTACTGCTGCTGCTGTTGCTGGCCCACCTGCATGGACAAGGAATGGGGCCAGCAAGGGCAGCAAGTTACCATAGCGATCACAGCTCCAAGCCCCAACCTTCCACACTGCTACATATCAATAATCCAGGACGCTTCAGCTGCCTGTGGGGTCACTCGCCTGAGAGCACCAGCACGGGAGCGTCTGCCAAACTTCTTATAACATTACTATGCATTTTTGACCTTATTCGGCTTGCCGGACAGGCAGGAGAATGCTGTGAAAAGTATATCACTTATAGTAGGCCATGAAGGCTGCTGCTCTCTCGTTTTTGGCCAAAACGACTGGAGCATCCGGTAGCATCCCTCCTGCCCCTTTCACCATATATAGGTGGCATACCCCTCTGTTCTTCGTGCAAGTTTGAGCAACTAACATTAACTATAGTGCATGAGCGGGCGCTCGAACGCTGCAGCGGGCTGAAGCAGCAGCTTGGCCTGTTGGCACTGTCTCAAGGCGTACAATCACCGACATATCAAGCGCAAACGTATGCCATAGCTTAAGTATCGCGATCAGTGGCCGTTGGACGCTGGAGCGGGACGCTGCGGGCTTCGAGAGTGCAGCTGCTCTCGCAGGGTATGTTGCCAAGCAGCAGAGGCCTGGTGATAGCGTGTCAATGGTTTCAACCGACATTTAGGCTTGTTGAAAATGTCTTGTAATGGCAGGCAGGCACAGCAAGCACAATGCCCCGCACTAGCCAGCAGCAGCAGGTCAGCAGCAGCAACAGGTCAGCAGGCGAGCAAACATCGTAATCGCAGCAACAGCAGTAGTAACCGCCAACAATGCGATCAATATGTCAATCAAGGCTGCATTCAAGCTTCCTGGTACAGTGCACTTAGCAGCCGCGGCAGATCAGCACTCATCACCCACCAGGCTGCAGTAGAATGTTACACCTGCACTCAGCCGATCACTGTAAAAATTGCAGAATATATTCCTTCTACTTTGATTATGTACCAGCAGTAGATTGAAGGCCAACTGTGCAGCAGCGCTCAAGTTGTGCTCGTGTAACCTGGTCAAAGTTGCGGTGACCAAGACGCGCGTAAATAACAGCCAACTTTGACTATGTCTTGCGGCCAGGGGGTTGCGCCTGTGGCTGAATTTGGCTTGCTGGTAAAAATAGGCATATATATATGATTAATTTGCACCATTTTACGGCCTCGTCTGCCAATGTTGCCTTTTTTGGTACAACCACTACCGAGTTCGCGGAACCAAAGCGCTCAGGCCATCTCTGTTATGTTTTACCTTTTTGGGACATTTTATTCAATTGCTGCTTGCGGCAGCTTGCGTCTGGCACTGTTGGCCGAACGGCGAGTGCTCCCGGCGCGGATGTTATTTGGCAGGTAAGCGACCAACCATGTATTGCATGGTTAACCACATGACTTAGACACTGTATCGATTTTCAGCTAAGCACTTGACTCCCATCTCCTTACCCGTGTCTGTGCCTTTCCCTCGCTAGCTCGCCCGCCAAAACTTCGACAGCCATTTTCTGATAGCCTGCTGAGCAAGAAGTACAAAAGCGCACAATTAGTCACTTACGCTTGCTTTTGGTGGCAAAGGAGCTGGAGGTAGTCAAGCCAAGCAGCTGTCGGAGCACATGCCTCACAACCACCGCACAGCAGCTCAGCTTCTCAGCTTCGCAGCAGGATGTGGCAAGCCACGCTGATAGTGCTTATCTTCACGGGAATGGCGAACGGCCAGGGCCTGACGAAAGCGCTTGGGGTTGGTGCTGCGATTGGGAGCTTGTGGAAAGCAGATATCCAGATGCCCATCCCAGAGAAAGTGGAAGCTACAATCTCCATGCAGCCGACAACTGTCTATAAAGCCACTATGGAGCTGCATACGAAGGGCTTTTGTGTGCCAAGGCAGGCATGGCAGCTGCAGGTGGGTTTGCAATGACCTGGCATCAGGTACTGTGGTCTGAGGGCCTGGTGTCTGCCAGCAGCAGCAACAGTAGCAGCAGTGCCAGCAGCAGTAGTCAAAGGCGCTGCCCATGCAGGATTCTTCATGTTCAGGTGTGTGCTGCAGCTGCTGCCTGCATTTTGCGACTTGGATTGTAAATTGGAAGGTGACAGCAGCGACAGCAGCATCAACAGTAGCCGCTACTTCAGTGCAGCGTCGCCTAGTGCGGCACGGGAATAGATCTTCTGACACCAGCTGCAAGGGCTCTGTATATGAGCAGCAGAAGAGGCAGCTGCAATTGAAGAAGCACTCGCAGAGTTCAGCAGCTGCATACTGCAGCGGTAGCAGTGCATGTTGTACAATGTACCGTAACAAGAAGCCAGCTAGAACGCACCTCTGACTCCCAACAACTGCTGCTGCTGCTCCCGTCCTGCTTGTCTCGTGCAGCCTGCCTACGCTGAAGGATGCCCTGCAAGCACCTACCTGCAAAACGACTACAACGGAAAGCAAGTGTGCTGCCACTCGCTGCACTGGCCCCTTTGGAATGAACAAAAAGCCAGCCAGCATCCCCCAACCAAAGAACACCCTGTTTGGCCAAGGCGTCATTGATGCTATCAGTAACGCACCGGCAACGTACTGGGGAGGCGACTCAGCCACTGTGTGCAACACAGTACTGCTTAAACCCATCGTGACGTGCGGCGAAGGATGCATCACAGACAACAGAATGTACGGGGACTGGTGTATCTGCCCCAATGGCTACATGGCATGCCCTTACAACACACAGAACACTGGCTACCAGTGGTGTCAGTGTGAGCAGCTGGGGCCGCCGTATGGATTGTGTGATGCAGATCCTTACTACTGCGCCTACTATTGCCAGTATGCCCCGAGCTGGATCTTCACAGCGATTGCCAAATCGACCATGCTGTGCCCGATAGATCCGTCACAGATTGAACCCTTCAACCCTGATCCCATATACCCTGGCTGGGATACAACCATCAACAACCCTTGAGGGTGCAGCTGTGGCTTGGCGGTCATTTGGTCATGGGGTTGTGTTCTTGTGTACACTGCAAAACGTGTACAGCTTGTATCATCAATCAGGCAACAGCGCTGCAAAGAATGTGGTGCCTCAGGCTGGGCAGCACTGCATGTGGCCAATGGAAACTTGACGTGCTGTTGGTGTGTGTTGCCAATGTGTCTAAAGGTGAACAGTACATGAGACAGCCTGTCCGGGCTGGCGTCGTCTGGTGTGGTGTGCTATGCCATTGTTGAAAGACGCTTCGCATCTGTGGTTGGGTGCAACCAGCTGCTGCTGAAGCTTGAGGTGCTTGCACGCAGCCGCAGCCTATGGCTTTGCTTTCAGCTGTGCCAGTGGTACTGAACTGCATGTTGAATTGCATGTTGTGCAGCGCTGCAGATACGCTGTTGGCTAGCTATGCTAGCGTGTGACAGGCTTTGCTGTGTAGCTCATGAACTGCTGATCAGCACTGAGCTCAGCGACATGTTGCGTAAAATGAGGCTGAAAACAGCAGCTGCTGCAACCATCCTGGGAATTCTGAAGGCTGAGCAGTGCACGCAAGCAACCAGGTCACCAGCAGTGATGCCAGCAGCATATGATGCGCAGTGCAGGTGCAGGTGTGCTGCTTAGGGTGGGTTGAAAGTGTGAACATCTCACGAGCTTCTGTCATAAAAGTCAAAAGAGCAGCAGTTATGGCGAAGCTTCTCAGCAGAAGGAAGCTGTGCAGTTGGCTCGCCACTGCCTCAGTGAGTCATGCATGGCTGCTCATACTCGTGGATGATTACGACTGCATCTTGTCAGGGTGCGGCCCTTCCCAGAATCCGTATACGCAGAACTAGTGTCTCACTAAATTATCTTTGTTAAACGATGTCAACGCTCTGGCGATATCGATTGTGCTCAGTCGCTGGGGGATTACCACGATGTGCTGGCCAGATTCCTGGCCACTCAACCTTATTACTTCGCAGGAAAACGAACAGAAGAACTTTCAGGGTATAAATAAAGACACGAGACTGTCTTTAGCCCCTGTCCATGTAACTGACGCTGAGATGTTCGCTGTCCACTTCTGGCCAGTCACATGACCGGTGACACCAGTGGTAATCCAGCCACCCATGTCTTAAGCTGACCTCCCGAAACCTTTCTGCATTACCTTACCGCACCTTTCAGTCGACTCATTGCTGTACATGACTGCCAATTCTGAAACTAGGAACTACCTTCAGCGCAGAATCACAGCAACGTGTGCAAACAAAGTTACATCTGGTTGAATATCAGCATTTAGACACGTTTATTGGTCACCAAACACCCCAGATTGTCACTCCGAAATGCTTTGTGCCTCGTGTGTTATGTGTGTGGTGTGTGCACTGCTGCTGGCAGTGCCTGCAAGCTCCATTCGTTTCAACCTGCGTGTGACAAACGATCATACGGTAAACATCAGGCGCCTTGCACGTTCTTCAGCACTACCACCGGCGAGTGCCAGCACGAGCAGATGCAATGCCCCATTCGTGCCCGCCTTCGATGGCAGAACATTGTCCTGCCGCTGCCCTGCTGGGAAGACACGACATGGACAAAGTTGTACCTCGTGAGTTGATCGCTGCCAGTCAATGTGCGCGCAACTGTTCGTTTGTGGTAGTGCAGCAACAGGGCCCCTGGCACAGCACTGCACAACAGCAGGACTGCAAAGGTGCAATAAAACGTATACTACAAGTTGAAGAACGGTCCCATAATCTCCACCGCCTCGACCATGCACGGCTAGGCGACATTGCGCACTGTGCCAATCATTGACTTGCTGCTGCTGTTGGCTGCTGCTGCTGCTGCTGCTGCTGCTACTGCACTGCTTCCCACATCTCTCTCCCCTGCCCACCACAGCTGTCCAAAGAACTACATATGCAAAGCTGAATCCAACGCCCCTTTGCGCTGCCCCAACAAGCTTGTTACAAAGTCAAAGGGTGCCAAAAACATCAGAGATTGCGTCAACCCTAGGGGCTACTACTACAAGCCTGCAGGAAACACCCGCACTAGCCCCCAGCAGCAGCAGCTTGACACCACCACAGCAGCTGGTCATGGTGGCATTACAAGCAACCCTGCAGCGCCAGCAACAGCAGCTGCTGCTGCATTAGATGCTGCTGCATACGCAGCAGAAGGAGCTGACGACGACACCTCAGACACCCCCTACTACCCATTTGCAATCCCCTGCTCCCCAGATACTTGGTCAAATGGCTTTGACTTTCAGTCAAAGTGCACTCCGTGCCCCCCGGACTTAAAAACAGACCCAGAAGCTCCATACGGATCTGCAGCATCAATTGCTGCCTGCCTGGCACCACCAGGTACCTACCTGCATTCTGCAAACTCTACTGTTGTACCCTGCGAAGTCGGCAGTTACAGTGACGACTATTCAAATCATGATTCCTGCAAGGCCTGCGAAGATGTGCTGGGTCCAACAGGGCGGCCCTTGGGACCAGGCATCGTGACAGCTGGCAGCGGTTCAAATTCCTCGGCCGCGTGCAGGGTTTTGGAGCCAGGGTTTGTGCTGGTGGATGTGAAGGGGCTTGCTATCCTGCAGCCTCTGCAAGTCAACCAGGTGCGTGAAGTCTTATAATCATACTCGTAGGTTGGACATACTTGGCTGGGATACTGCTACCGTAGCGGGGTTGACTTGCGGCAGTCATTGCCCTCTTTGTGGCAGGCTTCAGTGTGTCTGTGCGCGGTGACTTGCGGCAGCTGCGATGGATGCACCTGGCACAGCTTGCACAAATGTAGTTCTACACCCAAACCAAGTATGCATGGTGTCAAGGGATCTGCATGGCAACATCCTGTCCCTGCTACCTTACCAAGCTGCTGCCGTGCTGCAACCTCGTTTCTTGTGCAGGTTTTTGTTGGTGCTAAGCCCTGCCCACAGTCCTACTTCTGCCAAGGTGGCGACCCTGCAGCAGAAGGAGCACCGCAGCGCTGCCCTCGCGGCATGTGGACTCAAGTTGAGGACCAGCTCTCAGAACAGTATGAAGAGGACAGCAACATCAACAGCATGATGCCTGGTGCTTCGCATGTTGACCAGTGTCTGGTGCCCCCTGGCTACATGCTGCCAGATGATGGGGGAGACATGGTGGAATGTCCAAGCGGCACATACAAAGAGGCGAGTTTAGTGGAAGCTGCTGCTGCTGCAAGCCTGCTGGTGGCCCACCACCGGGTGTGTGGTAGTGCACAGTATATATATTGCTAACACGCCGACAGCCGCCATCAATAGCACATGTGCTGGTGTTGTTGGTTTGGCAGCAAACTGCAGCCTAGACTGGTCGATGTGCTGTCTTCTGAGAACCCACCCCCAGGGAGGCTTTGGCACCTGCCTACATCATTGCTGCTGCTGCTGCTGCTGCTGTTAATCCTCACACAGGGTTGGGACCGTGCCTCTGCATGCACCCCTTGCGGCCAAGGCCTCTGGCTCTCAGAGCCTCAGGACGCCCTCATCTCATATGCACCAGCTACCAACTTTGGCAGCGCTAGTTACGTACGTGGGAGTCCCAACAGCTGTTACATACAGAGGGGAATGGGAGTTGACAGCACCGGCACAGCGAGCATTTGCCCTCCCAATACCTTTGGAAATGACGCTGAAAAGCGATTTGGGACTGATCCAGCACCTTGTATCAGCTGCCTTAGTGGACTTGTTACTTCTGGAAGTAACGACTTTCGAACGGCTACCTACAACGACAGCCAGGGAGTGGTGGTGGAAGTCAACGAAGGTGGCTACTTCAATGTCCAGGCGTGTGTCACACCACCAGGGTTTGGCTATACATTTGGTGCAGAAGAGTGTGCTGTCGGCACCTACAATGAAGGTGGCAATCTGCTCCCGTGCAAGCGGTAAGTCTGCTGCTGCTGCTGCTGCAATTTCAGCAGCACGGACATGCTGTGTTCTAGTATGAGCTGACACGCTATTTGCCTTGTACAGAGAAGGCAGTGGGCAACAGCAGGCAGCCGCTACTGTGTTGGCAACGTAAGCATGCCCTAGTACAGCTGCAGCGTGTGATGGCAGTAACATGGTATCTCACAGCATCCTCTGCTATTGCTAGCTGCACATAGGAACTCATCCTGCTGCTACTCTGCGTTGTCACTTTGGCTTATGCTTTTGCTTCTGCAGGTGCCCAGCCAGCACGACAACACCCGCTGCTGGTACTGTCAATGCTGATGGCTGTTCATTGCATGCCCTTGGGTGGGGCACGGGGCCCAACGGCGTCGAATCATGTGCGTACAGTTTGACTAAAGTTCATGCATTGTTGTCACCACTACCATGTTGTGCTGCGCGGCCTGCCAGCAATAAAATGTGATTTAACGCAACAGCCAACAGAGACTGCAGAATGCCGAATGCATACATGCGCACATAATCCTCTGTAAGCCGTAGAGTCTACTGCGGTCACTAGCATCATGCTGTGGACACATTTGAAACACATCCCTCCCTGGCCCCGTCCTCACCTCTGCTTCTTGCTGCTGTTATCTCTTTTTTTAGGCAACCTTGGCCACTACTCTGATGGATCGCTGCAAGTCGGCTCTCCCTGCATCAAGTGCCCCCATAGCACTACCACAGCAACAACTGGCAGCAGAACTGTTGAGAGCTGCAAACTATGTGCTGCCGGCTATGGCGGAGCATCTGCAGCATCATGTGCGCCCTGCAACGTGAGGAGTTTGCTGCACTGCAATAGCTTTCAGGGTTGAGGAGTGTTTTGGTGGGCTAAGAAATTTCCAATCAACCCTATGTGCGCCCTGAACAGTGATGGCTGTGCTACCGCATGAGCCTAAAAGCATCTTGCAGGACTGCAGCCTTGAACTGTAGAGCAATGGCTGGCAGGGAACTGGTTCAGGCAGCTCGCAGGAAACTGGTGCAGAGGTGCTGTGCAGGTCTGCTGCACAGGTAGCCCATAGCACTATCATGCTGCTGCTATGAGCTAGCTAGGCATCATATATAGCAGTTTTTCAATGGCAGTTGCTCTGTGACCCAAAGTGACAGTTATTGGTGCTGCTGCTGTTGCTGTTGCAGGATGGTTACTATGGGCCAGGCTGATCAGACGCAGACGCCATTCGCGGTGACAGCACCCAATGCATCAGATGTCCAAGTGGCAGAACGTTTTCATTCCCCTCTTGGACCAGTAGTGACACTGACTTCACCCCATTTCCAACTAGCCGCATTGGCGCAACATCCCCCTCCGACTGCCTGGCTGAGTACGCACAAGCTGTCGAAGGGTTTTTCAAATTGAGTTATAACATGTCACACCCGGATTTCAAATTTGTGCCTGGCAGGGAGTCCCTGGGGGCGTGCACGGATTACTGCAGCTCGCAGGACAGCTGTGCAGCTGTTACATTTGATTATGAGGCTGTGCAGTGCAGTGTTTGGACTCCAAGCAGTGCCAATGCAGCCAGCTTGAGTGTTGACGGCGGCATCGCACTTAAGGCCATGCTGTCATCGTTGGATGCATTAGATTCGGGTGATGTTTCTAGCAGAGCAGCAGCAGCTGCTGCTGTTGCTGAACCTGCGACTGGTACTCATCAAGGTACTCCCAACCCTGTTACATCAACCGATACTGACTCAGCAGCAGCAGCAGCAGCATCGAACCGTCAGCTTCTCCAGGCCTCTAAGGTTCGCGCAAAAGGCATGGGATCTGGCTACTTCTCATTCTGGCCTGGTGCTGCTGCAGCTGCTGCGCTTGATCACACCAGCTTAGTCAGCGTTGGCATTGCAACTACGCTGAATGACTGCCTGTGGGCTTGCAGCACGACCAACTTGTGTGCGGGGGTGGTGTTTGGTGCATTTGATGCCGCGACAGGCAACCTTGGACTAATTCAAAGCACTGAAACACGTTGTCAGAAGATTATGGGGCAGTCTGATGTGAGTCCTCAGCGGACCTTGTTACGAGCAAAGTACACTGCACTCAGTCCAACAGCATTATCATGATCAAGTGCCTTAGTTTTTGTCTTAGTAGCTCCCATACCCTCACCAGGCTGATCCACGCTCAAAGCAATGAAACACTTCGTCACTTTGGGCAGCCTGCTGTGATTGGCGGTTTTGCAGCTGTTGACGGGTTGAGGGCTTCGGGTTTAGGCGTCACGCCGGGTTCATCATTATTGCACTGGTGCTGGCGGCACTTCATGATCAGGACTCATGATCCAAGGATCATGCTATGTCACACAGCATCTGGTGGTACCTGATGTGAGCCAGCATGTGTTCGGCTTTCTGTTGCTGGTGGTTTCGGTGATTATTAGCTGGCTGCTCTTGTTTGCCTGTCGGCTAAGGATGCATTGCCCAACACTGCCAATGCATTGTGTCATGGCCAGCGCCTGGCAGCTTGTTGTGACTGGCAGTCACGCAGCTGTTGGCCCCCCTGGGGTTTTTGGTCTGCAGAGCGGCTGCATGCTGGCTGCTCATGTCAGCGTGTCATGCCATGACAGTCCTTGAGATGCACTGCTAATGCATTGCCAATGCATCACAGTGTCATGCCCATCACCTGGCAGCTTGTTGTGACTGGCAGTCACGCAGCTGTTGATGGCCTACAGCCCCCCCCATTTGGTTGTTGGTGTGCAGGGTGGCTGCATGTTGGCTGCTCATGTCAGCTTGTCATGCCATGCCAACTTACCGCCAATGCATCGCGATGCGATGCGATCGCGTCATGTCCAGTGGCTGGCAGCTTGTTGTGACTGGCAGTCGCGCAGCTGTTGATGTTTCCTCCCCTTGGGTTTTTGGTCTGCAGGGTGGCTACATGTTGGCTGCTCATGTCAGCCTGTCATGCAATGACCATGATTGAGGGCAAGATGCACCGCCCAGCACCGCCGGCGCCAATGCATCGTGTACACTGCAGTCAGTCCATGATCATGATTGAGTGCATTGATTCGCCTTTAGTAGCTCCCATACCGTCACCAGGCTGACCCATGATAGCCATTCTGCACAAAGCCGCTTGGCAACGACATGTTCTGTCACTTTGGGCGCCTGCTGTGATTGGCAGTCTTGTAGCTGTTGATGGTCTGGGGGCGTTACACCGGGTTTTGCACTGGGGCATTGGTGCTGGCGATACTGCATGATCAAGTTTTGGGTCATGCTATGTTGACCGCAAGTGAGCCAGCATGTGTTGGGCTTTGTGAATGCTGATTTTTGTGAGTAGCTGGCTGCTCCTGTTAGCCTGTCAGGCTAAGGAAGCACTGCCCAACACTGCCAATGCATCATGTCATGGCTATCACCTGGCAGCTTGTTGTGACTGGCAGTCACGCAGCTGTTGATGTTTCCTCCCCTTGGGTTTTTGGTCTGTAGGGTGGCTGCATGCTGGCTGCTCATGTCAGCCTGTCATGCCATGACAGTGCTTCAAATGCACTGCCAATGCATGACAGTGCCCATCGGCTGGCAGCTTGTTGTGACTGGCAGTCACGCCGCTGTCACTGTTTGGCGGTCTCCTCCCCCTAGGTTTTGATCTGCATTGTGCTTTTGTGTTGGCTGCTCCTGGAGCACAGTGTAGCCTGCTGGGCTAGGGAAGCTCCTGCCCAGCACTGCTAATGCATCGTGTCATGCCCATCACCTGGCAGCTTGTTGTGACTGGCAGTCATGCAGCTGTCACTGGTTGATGGTCTCCTCCCCCTAGGTTTTGATCTGCATTGTGCTGTTGTGTTGGCTGCTCCCGGAGCACAGTGTAGCCTGCTGGGCTAGGGAAGCTCCTGCCCAGCACTGCTAATGCATCGTGTCATGCCCATCACCTGGCAGCTTGTTGTGACTGGCAGTCATGCAGCTGTCACTGGTTGATGGTCTCCTCCCCCTAGGTTTTGATCTGCATTGTGCTGTTGTGTTGGCTGCTCCCGGAGCACAGTGTAGCCTGCTGGGCTAGGGAAGCTCCTGCCCAGCACTGCTAATGCATCGTGTCATGCCCATCACCTGGCAGCTTGTTGTGACTGGCAGTCATGCAGCTGTCACTGGTTGATGGTCTCCTCCCCCTAGGTTTTGATCTGCATTGTGATGTTGTGTTGGCTGCTCCCGGAGCACAGTGTAGCCTGCTGGGCTAGGGAAGCTCCTGCCCAGCACTGCTAATGCATCGTGTCATGCCCATCACCTGGCAGCTTGTTGTGACTGGCAGTCATGCAGCTGTCACTGGTTGATGGTCTCCTCCCCCTAGGTTTTGATCTGCATTGTGCTGTTGTGTTGGCTGCTCCCGAAGCACAGTGTAGCCTGTTGGGGTAGGGAAGCACTGCCCAACACTGTCAATGCATCGTGTCATGCCCATCACCTGGCAGCTTGTTGTGACTGGCAGTCACGCAGCTGTTGGGGGTCCGACCGCCCTAGATTTGATATGATTTGTGGTGTTTGTAGGTTTTGATCTGCATCGTGCTTTTCTGTTGGCTGCAGCTGTTAGCCCTTCAAGCTAAAGATGCACTGCCCAACACCGCCAATGCATCGTGTCATGCCCATTTGCTCATGCCAATTCCCATCGGCTAGCAGCTTGTTGTTACTGGCAGTCATGCAGCTGTTGATGGCCCTCCCTGAAATGCAATCCGATTGGATCTGCATTGTGGTTTTAAGGGGCTTGACGTATATTCATGACGTACCTCCCGCAGTTTTGGATATGCATCGTGGTTTTATTGTGGGCTGCTCCTTGTAGCCTGTCATGCTAATTGGTGCACTGCCCAACACTGCCAATGCATGACAGGGTAGTGCCCATCAGCTGGCAGCTTGCTGTGACTGGCAGTCATGCAGCTGTTGGCGGTCCCTTCCCCTCTAGATGATATGCTTTGTGGTTTTCTGTTGGCTGCAGCAGTTGGACGTTTGGACCAGGGAAGCACTGCCCAACACCGCCAATGCATCGCGGCATGGCTAGCAGCTGGCAGCTTATTGTGACTAACAGTCACACAGCTGCTGGCGGTACCGCCAGTCCGACCACCCTAGATCTTGATACGCTGTGTGGTTTTCTGCTGGTGCAGCTGTTAGCCTGTCATGCTGAAGAGGCACAGCCCAACTTCGCCAATGCATCCTGTCATGCCCACGTGCTCATGTCGATCCCCGTCGACTGGCAGCTTGTTGTGACTGCAGTCATGCAGCTGTCAGCGGTACCCTCCCCCTAGATTTTGATATGCAGTGTGGCTACTTGTTGGCTGCAGCTGTTAGCCTGTCATGCTGAAGCTTCAGAGGCCTCTTAAAAGGCACTGCCCCAGCACTGCCTAAAACCGCTTATGCATCCTGTCATGGCCATGTGCTCAGGCGGACACCCATCGGTCGACACTTGTTGTGACTGGCAGGCACGTAGCTGATGACGGTCTCCTCCCCCTTACTTTGCAAATGCATTGCCACTGCATAGACCGGGCCTACGGTTGACTGCTCCTTTTATCCTGGCATGCTACATTTGCATCGAGTGCAGTGTTCAACACCGGCAATGTATCCTGTCATTCCCATTACCAAGAAGCTTATTGTGACTGGCAGTCACGCAGCTGTTGATGGTCCCCTTCCCACCGTGTTGAATATGCAGTGTGGCCTGTTCGCGTGCGAAATATGTACTAGATTGCATGTTGATGCTTTTGCATCGTGGTAGGGCTGCATCTGGATCCTCGTTATGCTAATTTAATCACTTGAGCTAGCATGCAAGGTGGTTTTGGCTGCTGGTGTTTTCTTGACGCAGCTGCTGGTTTGGTCTTGTCGTGCGATGGATGCGTTGCCCAATATGATACACTTCATTGACCCACATGGCTGTACAGCCTGAGTGTGTGGCAGCTTGTTGTGGCTGGCAGTCACACTCAGTCGGTTTGCTGTTGCTTCCCTGTTGTGTTCACATGAACTTGGAAAGCCACTCTTGAATTGGATGAGCGATGCTTTGAAAGTGTAGTGGATGCTGTCATGGTTGAACTGGATGATCCCCAGTGAAAGTGCTCGCAACTGACACTGCAAGCTGCAGAGCGTCATGAGTCCTGACTGAATTGTGGGTGCAACGTCTGCCGGATTTGCCGTGCTGCCTAGCACCCTGTGAGATTCATCTGTGAATCATCAAGTTGTTGAGTGCTGTGCTCCAGAGATGCTCATCACCATCATAATTTCATTACCCATTCAAGCAACTGCAACACAACGTCATCTACGCGTAGTACACTAAAGAGCTGTTGTGAGTGCTGTGACTTGACGCCAAACAGTTTGAGAGCTGCAGCAGGCGCCATTGTGGCTGCATGGTTACCATCATGATCTCATTCCTGCTTTGCTCCCCCTGAGTGAGTGAGGCTTGTGCTACTGTCCTTACGTCCCTGTCACGGGATGGCATCCTTGAGCTGCCCAAGACTTGTACATGTGCTGTGCAGTACACAGCATTGCCAGCTGTGTACATCATGGTTGCTATGATTTTAAGCTGTACTGCCTGCACACACTTGCTGGGATATCTATATCGATATGACGCTGCTCTCATACGGCTGCATTGCAATGCAGTCAATTGTGTATCTGCATTGTCTTAGACAAGTTTTCGTTTTCCTCCTAACAGCCATCAGCATTGTTGGTTGCACAATGTCATCCGCATACTCAGCAGAGACGAGCTTGACTTCAAGAGTTGATTCTGAGAGTTGATTCCACTGCATGCATGCACATATGACAGTCTTCATTCTGTTGAGTCACCGTTGTGTCGCCACAGCCTACATTACGGGCACACCACGTTGTCATCGCGCCTAGCAAAGGCACCGTGTGCAGCATTGTGCTTCTTGTCACGTGTGCACGCCATGCACAAGCCTTGCGGCATGGAAGTCTGCAGCTGGCACTTCAATGTGTCTGTTGCTCATACAATGAGCAGGCTGCTTGTTTTAGTTGATTTGATTGGGATGAAGTCGGCTGTTTTGTGCCTTTTTTGGGGAGTGCTTCTAGCCAGTGGCTGGTTAGATGGGTTGGTGAGCGCCGCCGTCAGTGACATGCATGTCGCCTGCTGGTAGCCGCAGTCAGCTGCTTCTGTCATGCGGACACGGGCCAAGACGCTGTCTAGCTTAGTGCTCACATCATGCATGATGCATCAACATGGCTGCCGGGCGTCATGCCGACTGCCAGTGAACAGACACTCGTGTACACACTGGTGGCAACCAAGAAAGTTCTCAGTTGACGTGTCAACCAGTTCTTGAATGTGAAGTCATGATCACCCCTTTGTAACAACAGCATGTTGAACTTCAGCAGCAGATTCAGATATTGAATGAATCTTTGTGACATGCATCATGCTGCATGACTCATGCACCTGTATCAGCCGAGTATAACCAAGAAACTTGAGAACTCAAGCCCACGATCTACCCCTGGCTGACACACAACTGTGCCACAGTGTTGCGATGACAGAATCAATGCCTACTAGGTGTGGTACCACGTAAGCCTAAAACCGTTCACTATACGTAAGATATGTGGCATCACAAACAGTCTCAATGCATGTCCGCTATGTTGTGCTTCATCGAACTGTCACAACTGACTGGTCATTGGCCAATCGACTATGTGACAACCACAGTCCACACGGCAGGCTGATATAGCATAGCTACATACATATGGCCGCTGCGCCGAGCAGCGGCTGCTTGCCAACACATAACAGGCCATAGAATACCCAAGCACTGCAGCACTATAGTAGCTTTTGATTGAAACATCAATCAATCTGTACTTGCCCAATCCTCAACAATCATCCAACTGAAATGCTTTGGCATTCCAATGTAGCTCTCATACACCATCTCGCGTCAAATAGCCAAATCTACATCTTCAACCATCACAACAACCATTTCAAGCGACACCGGCTGCTGCAGACGGTGACCAGCGCTCAGCGCCTGCCTTTGCGTTCGAACTTTCAGTTCGAATTTTTTTGCTCCCAAGGCGCGCCTACGGGCGCGCTAATCTCTTTAAACCGTTGTCTGCATGATGCTTGTGAAGTAGGGTGGCGTGCAGGGAGCGATCAGTGGACTTCGGGCACAGGGCAGCAGGCACCACATCAACTACACTGAATCCGACGCCACGCTTGAGGCGATGCTATGCTGCTTGGACTTTAATATAAGCAGAATGGTCCACTGGAACATGTGATTGGCATTGGCAATGGCTGCAAGGGTGTCAACGTGCTAGGGGGAGCACGCCCACTACAACGGTCACTGCTGGGAGCAGACCGACGGATTGCCTGGCGAGCTACTGTCACCGGGAACTCCAAGTGGGTTCACATTGCACTGAACGTGATGCAATGCATGCAGCGTGCCTTTGCAGATCGCCTGTCTTCCAGTACCTACCAGTTCTGCAGCAGCAGCAGCAGTAGAACAGCATGCCTGCATATGCATGAGCAGCACAGCAGCAACTGTCAGCAACATTTGCATCTGCGAGCAACAGCACCAGTATATCACACGCGGCATATCATTACACCTACCAGCCGTGTGGCCGATCCTGTGGCAGGTGTCTTGTTGTGTGCGATGTGGTGTGATGTGGCTGCTGCTACATTTGTGATTGTTGTTGCGGTTGCCAGAGTTCTTGCTGTTTGTGTGGTTTGTGCCTGCCGCCCACCCTGCCGCCCCTGCTTCACAAGCTTTTGCTAAATATGACACAGGACCACAGGACGTCTCAGGAACAAAGCCTGGCAGTGCAGGCCGGCAGGGCCACGGGGGCCCCTGCAGGCCAGCGGCCAGCTCCTGGCCCCTGTGGTCCTGTGGCTCGCCTGTCCAGGCATTATGAGGTGATTAATGGCGCAGGCCATCCAATCACTGACCCTCGCTTTGGCTCAGGCCCGTCATCTGCCCCTGTATGCCCTGATCCTAAAACACATGTGTGGCTGCAGGGTGCATGGCATAAAGTGTTCACTGAAACATATGCTGCCGCCGCAGGTAGATCTGTGGACACACCCTTGACCGCGAACCGTACGACCAGCGTTGCCGCGCTTTCTGCTAACCCCGAAAACCCTGCTGCAGCTGCTGCTCCCCCTGCCGCTGCTCGTGTTGTTGCTGCTGCAACACCTGGTGCCCCTGCTGCAATTGAGGCTGAGCCGTCCAGCCGACCGAGTCCTGGGTCTAGCCGCGCCCAGACTCGCCAAACCAGGGATGAGAACAGTTGGGGTTACCAGGTGAAGCTGTTTGGCCCGCGCAGGACAGCTACCATCATCAACCAGGTGCGGGCGGCAGGCATGAGTGCAATTGCGCAGATGTCAGCAGAAAATGCACCACGTGACTTGCTCATTGGCAGAGCATTTTGGGCAGAAGAGACAGCTGTTGTGTTCACTCTGCCATCGTCTGCAGTGCGCCAGCTGACAGCCTGCATGGTAGTTATGCTGAAGCAGCAGCTTCAATGTGTGCTGCGCTGGCGCGCTGTGTTCACTTTCAACGGCATGGTTATTCTCAGCGCACGTGGGGCATATGCAGGCCTCTCCCAGGTTGGCCGGCGCGAGCAGCAGTGCGCCTGCCTAGTGCTGTCTAACCGTTATGCTGCTCTTGAGCCTGATGCTGAGCTGTCCACAGATGATGAGGATGAAGAGCTTGTCCCTGCATCAGAGGAGGAGGAGGAGGAGCTTGTTCCTGCGTCAGATGACGAGGAGCAGCTGCCCAGGGGCACACAGCCAGCAGCGCCTGCTGCCGGGGTGCAGGCCAGCAGCACGGTCGCAGGCACAGCCAGCGCAGCAGCAGGGCATCCAAGCAGCGCCGCCACCGCCCCAGCAGGGCACCTGTGCAGCCGGGTGACAGTGGATTGCTCTGTGGCGTGCTTAATGTAAATAACATACCAAAGTCTGGGTTGAAGTTGGTTGAAATTCACCACCTGCTTAAGGAACCCCGCTGTGACATCATGGGCTTCGTGGAGACCAAGGAGGCGCAGGGAAAGCAGCTGCCTGCAGATCACATCCCTGGATACACATGCATTAGTAAGCCC
>CADDIJ020001285.1:0-43366 GCA_902809745.2 Tetradesmus lagerheimii | reverse complement strand
AATCTCACCAACGGCTGTAGGCAGCTGCACGTTGGTGCTAGCAGAGGGCACGACAAAAGGAGGCTCAGACGCCCGAATCGGAGTAGCTCTGTCCTCAGTGCGCGTACTCATACGAGCCATCTCGTTCTTGAGTGCCACAATCTCGGCTTGCAATGCTTCGATATTTGCCATTGCAGCGTCTACCACTGCCGCGTAGCGGCAAACTGTTTGTCGCGAAGCGACAAAACAGGAACATAAAGGGCCCTGCGGCCAGCTCAGCATGAAATCACCTGATTGGGACAGTAGCACTGTCGAGGCAAACCCTTAAGACCCACCCAGCACAGCCCACCCTGAAGAAGGCATACATATGCATATGCAATTGCATATGCAGGAGCTGATGCTGATGGTGCAGAATGTACAGACCCTGCCACGTGCAGCCCTTGATATATCTCTTTAAAGCGATGGCAGCAAACTCAATCATTATTTCAAGCCCAAGAACCTGCAGGCAGCACATCCCTAAAGATGTGCTAGTCCAGTGTTTCACGGATAATGAAGGCATCTCGTTAAGCACGCATCGAAGATATACATGCGGGTTTGGTACACCAGCAAAACCCGTATATGTGTTCTAATGCTGCCTACTGCCCTGCACACGAGGCATGTCGGAGCTGGGCTCGACGATGGCAGTTGCTTCGTCATCCATCTGCGCATGACTCCGCATCCTCTGAGTTGTCGTAATCAGCTTAAAACCACTATTCCACGCATGTTCATCTTGCTGGGTTGTGCACGCTCCGGGCATGCCAGGCTCCTCCCCTCCAGCCAGCTTGCTAACTAGCAATCTATAGATCAGCTGATCTCTTCCCAGCACCACATCTACTAAAGGTTGACACAAAAGTACGCGCAACATCGTTTTTGCCGTCATTGATTGATTGAAGTAAGTTACCAGGTGTGCCCGCAGACACTTTTAGGACCGCAGAGCGCCGTCAAGATTGATTGATTGATTGAAGTAAGTTACCAGGTGTGCCCGCAGACACTGTTAGGACCGCAGAGCGCGGTACACGAGAGTAAACCACAAAAAACCGTCATTTGATTGAAGTAAGTTACCAGGTGTGCCCGCAGACACTTTTAGGACCGCAGAGCGCGGTACACGAGAGTAAACCACAAAAAACCTCAAAGAGGCAAAAAGCAGCTTCCCCCACCCAATAACATGAACTCTGCGCAGAGAACGACTGGCATGACGGAAAAAACAGTGTCAACGTCAGGTGTCAGAATAAGCAAGGCATGTAGACAAGTCAGCAACATGCAGGTACAGAACACATGGGTGCTCCTGCATCGAGAGTTGGGGACATTGAACAACATGATGATCAGCACGATCATTGATCTCTGCTGCTAACTGACAACACAAGGCGACAACCAACCCCAGCAACACCAAGGCACTGACTGAGTTTGCCACCCCAAAGATGCGGCAGATGGACACACACCTGACGGAGTGCATCCACCCAACACACCCACTGGCTGACATGTGCTGCATTTGACAGCTGAAAAGCTACAAAAAGACAACTCATGCAGCAAAGCAGATGAAAAGTAACGACAAGCACCAGAGCTCGTAACCAACTAACTGGCTGTCAACCCCTCCGTGGTGCCACTTGAAACTGGTGGCCAACCACACGAATGAAGGGGTGATCAGCTGGCACTAACTCCAGCCAGGCCGAAGGCGCTGCCTTCATGACTACAAAGTCAATCAGCAGTTCCCAAAACCTAGCCACTGCCTCCTTCTTCTTGTCCTGTACCAACTGAACAAGCTCATGCTGTCTCTGTTGTTGCAGTTGTTGTTGCTGCTGATCTCTACGCTGCTGCACAATAGCATTATGAGCCACCTGCTCAGCAGAGAGAGGGGCAGGCTGCAACAACTGAGGGATGAGCTGCTGGCCAGCAGGCAGGGGCCGCGCAGGGCCAACTGCTGCTGCAGCTGATAGGGCATGCTGCCTATCTAGCACATGATGCCTGTTGCTTGCCCTCCTGCCAACATCCATAGCATTAAAAGCAGCCAAACAAACAACCCGCCACACCGTCGAGAGAGGTCTGTTACAGGGGTGGGCAAGCTATCGCCCTAGAGCGAGTCACTTGCCCCTCTTTCAGCTCACATATCATGAGAACCCGATAGCAAGCCACAAGATGCAACCAAAGTAAAACTCCAGAGGCATCTTGCAGCCCCTACCTCCCCATAAACCAACAAGTACATGCAGTGCAGCATGTGCGAAGTGCAGCACGAAAAGCAGCAGGGTGCTCAAAGCACAGGGCACAAAACGCACAGGGGAAGGCAGGCATGGTCCAAACAGCAAGCGGGATGCACAATGGTGCTGCTTACCATAGGTGTTTGGCATGATTGCACCAAGGCACCGCTGTACACACCAGACTGCAGCAAGCAGGAGCACGCGGGACCGACAGGAGACACTGCATGTGGCATGCAAACTAAGGTGCTACTGCTTCTGCAACCCTCATGGCTGGCAAGCATAGCAGCACGCAATGCGACACACAGAGCTGAAAAATCAAGCACAGTGACACACGACATGCAACATGGCCTTGCCAGAAAGTGGAAACCGGACAACTACTGACAGCACAGCATGTAAAAGCAGGAAGGTCAACCAGAGCGGGGCGCCAGTACAATGCGCAGCTGTGCTGGATCAGAACGCAAAAACGGGTGATCTCCAGGCACCGCAACACGCCAATGAGCCGGCGCAGCCTCCATTGCCACAAAATCAGCAAGCAACTCCCAAAACCGCAAAACCGCCTGCTGCTTCGCCTCCTGTAACACCTGCGCTATCAGTTGCTGTCGCTGTTGTTGTTGTTGCAGCTGCTGCTGCTGCCTACGCTGCTCAACCAGCTGGTTATGCTGTTGCTGCGCAGCAGTGAGAGCTGCAGGCTGAAACACATCTGTAATAGGTACCTGCCATTGCGGCGGCGGCGCAGACGGCCGCGGCGCAGCAGGCGCGGGCGGCGGAATGTGCAGCGTGTTAGCCCGCCGTCTGCCAACATCCACGGCATTCAGAGCAGCTAAACAAATAACCCCCCAAACACCCTGGTGGAGCCGCTTAGGGCCGGGAGGCCGCTGCATCAACCAGACATGCCGCATAGCAAGCGGCGGGCGGCCTGCAGCCCGCGTACACCATGTTGCAGGCAACGCAGACAGCAGGCTGTCAATCACCGCTACCGCAACTGGGCACTCCCAAAAATGGTGCACCAGACCAGGGCACGCAGCGCCACACATGCAGGTATCATGCTGCTGGTGCATGCGCTGCGACGTAGGCAAGCCATCCATGACCAGCCGCCAATACGTCTCCTTGTACGCATTATCCCAGCGCATCTTCCATAGTGCGAGAGAGGTCTGTTACAGGGGTGGGCAAGCTATCGCCCTAGAGCGAGTCACTTGCCCCTCTTTCAGCTCACATATCATGAGAACCCGATAGCAAGCCACAAGATGCAACCAAAGTAAAACTCCAGAGGCATCTTGCAGCCCCTACCTCCCCATAAACCAACAAGTACATGCAGTGCAGAGTCTCAGTGTTACTTCAATGAGCTCGGTGTTTTGTATTGATAATACACATGATAGTGCAATCTGTGCTAGGTGTCCCAATGGCATAGTAGTAGCGTGGTGGCGTGTGATCCATGTGAGCGCACGTTCAATTCCTGCTGTTCTCATAAGGCAAATACCACGCGCGCGCCTTAGCCTTAGCCTTCAATCCGTCAGCCGCAGCCGCAGCAGTAAACCAAGAGCCCTTCTCTTTTGCTGCAGTGGCATGCAGACAGTTCTGGCTGCATGCCCCTGGTGTGTGTGTGAGGCTGATGCTTGTGTTCTGCTGTGGTTTTGCTGTGCTGCTGGCTGTGCTGTTTGTTGTGCTGTTGCTTTTGGGCTGGCATCTGCTGCTTGAGGGTGTTGCAGGCACAGCAGTGCATGCAGGGCAAAAGCACATCATTTATAGGTTCCAGGATGGGGCTGCTCAGAGTAGTTGGCAGGCATCCTGCTGTTGAAGCTGCTGTGTTTGTTTGGCATGCAAAAGAGGCATTTTCAGGCCATCTCCAGGCTGCTGGTGATGGCATTTTCTGTGCTATGCTGGGTCATGATGGCTGACTCAGTTTCATCTGTGCAGCTAGGATCTTGAAGTAGACATGAATGGCATTGCTGTCCTAGCTCTGCTTCAGAACATATGAATGTTTGGTATGTCTGCTGTTGCAGACTTGCTGTAAAACACCCAATTTGACCATTACTTTTGTGTCAACCTTTAGTGGCTCAACTCATACCTCCCACTCGTACTGTGCCAAAACGACAATGCGTGCCAAAGAAACCGCTTTGTTGCTGTTGAGCGTCTTCGTGCTCTGCTGCTTGGCTGTCCATGCCTCCCCTCCAAGGCACCTGGTAGCAGCAGCAGCTGCTGCTGTTGCTGCCCAGCCAGCAACCGCTGCAGCAGCTCAGCAGCAACAGCAGCAGCAGCCGAGCGCTCAGGGCAACTGCACTCTCGCAAGGAGCTACTCTGATGCCACCCGCCCCTTCTGCTTCATTCGAGAAACAGCCAGCCAGCAGGCTCAGCAGTTCCTGTCCGTTGCAGCAGCATCTGGACCCATGGGTTTTGGGGGCGGAGGAAATCACAGTACCACAGAGGTTGACCAGCTAAGGCAGTTTTTCTTTGCCACCAGCATCAACGGCTCGCGTGCAGCACAGCAGAAGTTCCTGCAGGCCACCCGGAACGACAGTGTTGCAGGTGTGCCAGTGGTGTTTGGTTTGGCGAAGGGCGCAAATGAAAGCGCCAGCGCAGAAAACATGCGCCTGCTGATCTACCTGCATGGAGGCGGTGAGTGGAGGAACACTGCTGACGTAACAATGGCGCTTTTTAAATGAACATGTCACGTGCAGCTTGCACTGTGCACACTGCAGCCTGCAGTGACTGCTGTTGCGCAGCTGCCACGAAGCAGACTACTGCACAACCCAGGCACAGGAGTGCATGTTGCATGTGGAAAGCAGCAAAAGCGGCCATAATACCGCCGCAGTGGACAGGGTACCCCGCGGCAGAGGCTGTCACTGCGTGACGCAGCCTGCATGCAGTGGCACTGCGGCAGTGCTTGAAGGGGTCGGTTCCCCTCAGCACAAAGGCTGGTGCCTTAGCTCTACACACAGCGTGCTGCTGCTGCTGCTGCCATTCAACGCACGGTGCGTTGCAGGCTATGCTGCCGGCTCCTGCCACCACCAATGGAACACCGTTGCACCAACAGCAGCAGCAGCAGGCCTCAACATTTTCTGCATTGAGTACCGCCTGGCTCCAGAGCACCTCTTCCCTGCAGGCCTCAACGATGCTGTGTCAGTCTACAGAGAGCTGCTTAAGCGCGGCTACAAAGGATCTAACATGGTGCTACTGGGCGACTCAGCAGGTGGCGGCCTGGTTGCGGCTGTAGCGATTCAGCTGCAGCGGGAGAGGTTAGCACTGCCAGCTGCCTTAAGCATGTTTTCGCCACTGGCTGATTTGGGTAGGCAGCTTGACACTGCTGTGACGCTTGCGGGCGTTGATCCATTGCTGCCTGGCAAACTGTCAGATGACCCGCGATCCAACGCAACAAGCTCAGAGTCATTTGCGCTTGTGGTTGGTGGCAATGCAACACAGCTGAGTGATCCCTTGGTGTCACCGGCGCGTGCTGACTATGCAGAACTGTTTGCTGGTGGAAAGCTGCCTCCTGTGCTCATTCAAGTGGGGCTGCGCGAGACCCTGCTAAGTGATGCAGTGCTGCTGTATCATAAGATGAAAGCGGCGGCCCCTGGGCCGGGCCGTGTGATGACCCTATGATGCAATGTGGCACGTGTTTCAGTCATTCTACGAAATGCCAGAGGCCCAGGCTGCTGCAAGTGAGATGGGCGCCTTCTTTGTTGCTGCTTTGGATGGCAAGATTTGTCCTGCATGATGCTGGCAGTTGTCAATCATTACGCTACTGCATCATGGCGTTCCACTTCATGCTTGCTTTGGCCAAAAATCCGGATATGGGCGTAAGTGGCCCCACCATCTGCACAAAAAAGAAGCGCTTTCGTAGTTGTGCCGCAGTGACTGCGCAATTGACAGGTGCGGGCAGCACAGGTGGGTTGTCATAAACTGCAGCAGACACTGCGTCTTGTTCCGCTGCTGCTGTGGAGTTGGGCCTTCATCTAGGCTGCTTTGCATCTTGCATCTCATATTTGACACCATGGCACGGAGTATACACACAGCATGGTCCATGCCTGTGCTCACTAAGAATTAGTAGTCATGGTGAGTTTTATACTGACAACTGCACACGTGACATAGGGTGCATTGTACGATTGTACAGTGCGGCTATGTTGTGCTTTTTTTGTCACTGGCATCCCAGGCTGCAGGACTTGGACATATGAGATTGCAGCACTAACAAATAACAATATTTGCATGCTAGAACTGTCTCCTCATGCCGAATGATTAGCGATCTGGTGGTTGCCACCAGCTGTCACGTCCAGAGTTGAAGAGCACTACTCCCGCATTGCTGTGCTTGTGGTGCTTAAGGCATTGTGATCGCACTCCCTGGTACATTATATGCTATAATTGTTTTGCGTTCTGTTCCTTGGTAGCAGCAGTTGTCAGACACACAGGCACCCTGAGCCACTTTGTTTTGACTGACAGCGTGCTGGCACAATTGGCTTGCTGGTGACCAAGACACACACAGAAGCACCCAGATCATGGAGTAACCGTATTAAATCCACGCTCAAAGGCATTCTCGTACTCCTGAAGCGATACTCACTGTTGACGAAGCATTAGTTTGCATCCAAGGCGGTTGCTTGCAGCGCCTCTTGTCGAACAACTTGCTGCTGGCGCACCATGCTGCCGGTTCACAACATATACTGGTACGCAATACCAGCGTCATCAACACGAAGAGCGTTACCTGTTGAAAGGCCACAATGGGGCCTGGTGGAGCAAGCCTTCTGCTGTTTTGCCTGCAGGGTGCTCAGGCATGGCAGGAGCAAGGCAAACGAGGCAGAAATGATCGTCAGTACGATGGTGAGTGGTCGTCGTAATGTTTCCAATAATCAGGACGCAATGGAGGGCCGTGCAGCAGCTCATGAATGCTGCTGCTCCTGCTGTTGCTGCTGGCCACGTGGTGCTTACAGGAGAATGGGGTGAAGCCGGAGTATGGGCTAGCAGAGGCTGGCAAGCAGCAAGCAGAGGCAGCAGGGTACGAAAGTGCAATACATGGCTGGAAGCATACCAGCAGGCCCCAGCACAGTAGAGTGGTGTACCAAGCGCCCCTGCGCTGCCTGTCAAAAGCCGCAAGGATTCGTCTCGCAATGCGCAAGGATACTAACAGCAACATTCAACCGCCATTGCAATCCTCATAAGCAGACCATGCTGCAGTCGCACTCTGCTGTCTATGACTCCTTTCAACAGCCGTATTCAGCGTCTTGTCATTGCTGTGCGTCTGCAGGCAGTTGCTGCTGCAGCAGCTACAGCAGCAGGGCGTGCCGCTGAGTGCTGTACGCATCTGCAGCTCGCCATTTTCACGCACTGTAGAAACAGCCAGCATTGCTGCTGCAGCAGCTGGACTTGATCCAGCAGCAATACAGGTGGGCACATCGCCGCACTCAGCTATGCAGCTTTTGTGTGTCTTTGGTATATGTTGGTGCAGCAAGCTGGCGTGGCATGAAGACGTGCAGCTGATGCAGAAAATAAGGACTGCATGACATCGCTATGCCAGCTGGCATTTACAGTATCTTGCAGCGCAGATAGAATTGGTAGTGCCAAGCATGCGCACGCTGTGGTGCACACACCATGCCTATCCCTGTTACGTCTGGCTGCTGCATTTCTCACAGCAACTCAGGTGCTGCTATCGAGACAATCGTTGCTGCAGTCTGAATCTATGCTACTAGCACTTCATGCTTATACCTGTCTGCCATGTCTGACGGCCACACTGGTCCTCTTCCCTTTAGCCTGCAGTATGGTACTGCACTCCTGCAGCCGCAACACTACTGTTGCATATGTTTGGTGCAAAGCAGCTGCAACCGCCGCCAACTACATCCACCCCATGTGCTGCCTGCCTGTTTGCCTGCCTGCCTGCCTGCCTGCCTGCCGTGTCCTGCAGTTGACGCCGCTGCTGCATGAGCGCTGCTTTGGCTCCCAACTGGAGCTGACGTGTCATCATGCCAGCTGGCATTTACACCCATCTGGCAGCGCAGATAACTGGCAGCGCCAATTATGCGCACACTGTGCACCATACCCATCCCTGTACTACAGGGATAGTATCGTCTGGCTGCTGCACATCTCACAGCACATACGGTGCTGCCATTGAACTATCGGTGCTGCGGTCTCATTGTGCTACTAGCACCTCATGCAAATGCCCGCTGCCTTGTCTGACGACCGCCATGATTTCCTTCCCTTCAGCCTGCAGAATGGTACCGCACTCCTACAGCAGCAACACTGCTGTTGCATACTTGGAGTGTGACACAGGTGCACTCCACCCAGCCCATGCGCCGCCTGCCTGCCTTGTCCTGCAGTTGACGCCGCTGCTGCGTGAGCGCTGCTTTGGCTTCCAACTGGAGCTGACGTGTCACCAAAACTACTGCCCCGCGTGGGAGGGTGATGCTGCTGATCCTGCAAGCAAGCCGTGTGGCTGCATGGATGGCGAGAGCGTGCAGGATGTGTCAGTACGCGTGCAGCAGCTGTTCCAGGTGAGGGCAGCGCTCGAGTTATGTGGCAACAGATGCAACAGATGTAACAGACGATGATGACATTGAGTTTGCAGGACGGGATGTGTCAGCAGTGTGGGAACGTGACGCTACTGAAACTGCAAGCAAGCCGTGCGGCTGCGAGGATGGCGAAAGCGTGCAGGAGGTGTCAGCACGCGTGCAGCAGCTGTTCCAGGTGAGGGCAGCGCTGAAGATATGTGGCAACAGCTGCAGCAGATGGGACAGGTGATGGTGACATCGAGTTTGCAGGACAGGATGTGTCAGCGCTGTGGGACCATGACGCTGTTGAAAGTGAAAGCAAGCTGTGTTGCTGCAAGGATGGCGAGATTGTGCAACAAGTGTCTGCATGTTTGCAGCAGCTGTCTCACCCAGGAGTCTGCTCACGACTGTGGTGCATGGATCCATGCACCGGACCAGGAGCCTCCTAGCTTCCGGGAAGCAGCTTGTACAGCAGTGAGGCACATATCATACTTGTCTTGTCTCCGGAATCACCATGTGAGGAGCAGCAGCATGTGATGTGTGCTACCCCTGACAGCACCACTACATGCGCAGCCTTGCATGCAGGGGTCAATTGACTTTACTTTCTTGCTTCAATTCCTTCTAGTTTACGATGCTGCTGCTGTTCACATTGCTAATTTTCTTGTGCCACAGGAGCTGGAGCAGCAGCATGAAGGGCGGCATATCGTTCTGGTCTCGCATGGCGATACGCTGTCCATCCTGCAAGCAACATT
The DNA here is from genome assembly GCA_902809745.2 of Tetradesmus lagerheimii. Taxonomy (NCBI): domain Eukaryota; kingdom Viridiplantae; phylum Chlorophyta; class Chlorophyceae; order Sphaeropleales; family Scenedesmaceae; genus Tetradesmus; species Tetradesmus lagerheimii. The sequence goes on along the minus strand of CADDIJ020001285.1, from coordinate 33,937 downwards.
CCATGGCACGTCATTAGCGCAACACCGGCAGTATGGCCTGGGCACAGCAGAGCTAAAGCAGCTCAACGGCAGCAACGGCAGCAGACAGGCAGCTGTGTCAAGTGAAGCGGAAGCAGGGCCAGCAGCAGCAGCAGCAGCAGCAGCAGCAGCAGTTGAGGCAGTTGTAGCTGAGCCAGTGTGCAAGCCGGAGCTGGTGTTATCCGCAGCAAGCAGCTAAGGGACGACAGCAGCGGGACTGTTGATAAAACCTGGAGCAGGTATCCTGCTCAGAAGAGGAGCATGCACAGTGTTCAGCAGATAGGCCTGGCTAGTAGCGGGCTTGAAGCCTGTTATCTGGGAGTGTCATTGTCAGTGACAGCGCCACGTGACTGTTGCACACTGTTGTGGCGCTCTGTTGTGTGAGGGGTGCAGTCTTCTGTGGTGTAATTGGATTGAGAAGCACTTTGTGTTGTTCTTTATCCTGGCACGGAGCTGCCTTTCTTGCTGGGCTAGCGAGCCTACTGTGCCTGGCTGGTGCCACTGATCCCCCGTCATACATCGGTCTAAAAACACATATACGGCCCCTTGTAGACTATTGAAAGAGCACAGACTCGGCCAGGTGCCTCGGCAGTGCATCAGCAGCGAGCACCATGACCACCGCGCACAGGCCCACCTGGGCTCCGGCCCGTGGTGGCGAGGAGCAAGGTGGCATGCGCATCTTTGCTCCGAGCAAGCAGGTCTCCGCAAAGAACCAGGCAGCGCACACCAAGATGAAGTTCAGGTGGGCCCAGGGGCTTGTGCTGCTGCTGTGCAGCAAACTGGTACTTATGCAGAGCAAGCGAAGGAAGCAAGTGACGCGACGTTTCAAAAGTGTATGTGCTGTTGATATGTTCGCAGGCAAGAGGGACAGTCTGCTCCTCACGAGCTGAAGAGCCAGGACCTCAAGGTGCGCAGGGGGTGGGGAGCAGCAGCAGCGGTGGCAGCGCTATCTCAGCAACAGCTGACGCCAAGTTGAGCTGCAGTGGCTTGTTGAGGCAGCTGCAGTTGTATGTGAAAATTGTGCAACATGTCCTGCCTGCAGCTTGCCGTCGTATGCAGGTAATGGGTGCAGTTGAAATGCAATCTTAAACGTGAAGCATCTGTCGCCAGTGCATCATGCGGTGCTGTCTGTTGCTGGCCCACCTTGTGTGCTGTTTCTGTTCCTGCAGGCAAAGCTTGAAGAGAAGGAGCGCAAGCACTTTCTGAAAACAAAGGGCATCAGCTTTGAAGGTGCGCAGCAGCAGCAGCAGCATGACACAGCATGCACTCTGCAGAGCAGCATGACGGCATGGCAGAGACAAGTGTATGAGGTTGTGGAGCAGCGGCAGCTCCTTCAACCTGCAGGACACTGGGCTCTGTTGTTGTGCCTCTAGCCCTGCGCAGCGCACTACATGCTGGCGTTGCACACATATGCTCTGCATGTTGGCGGCGTGTTCAAACAGCTGCTTGACTGAAGCTGCTATTATCGCTGCTTTACCGCCGTGGATCGCCTGGTGGTTTGGCTTGTCTTTTGCAGCGCACTACATGCTGGCATTAGTCACATATGCTCTGCATGTTGGATGTATGTTCATGTATTTGATGTTACGATTGCTGCTTTCGCATCGCCTGCCAAACCGTCTGCAGAGGAGCGCAAGAAAGACATGTTGGCAGTGTGTCAAACATCTGTATATGACTGAAGCTGTTATATGTGCTGCTTTCGCGTTGTCGTTGGCTGTGTTTTTCATTTGTTGTCTGCAGAGGAGCGCAAGAAAGACATGGAGCTGCTGGAGGCAGCGCCGCCTGATGAAGGAGGGGGCAGCAGCAGCAGAGCGCTGATACCCAACGCGCGAGACGCAGATGATGTGGACGCAGACGCAAGCAGCGACGACAGCAGTGACGTGAGTGTAGACGCTGCTGGTCCGCTGCAGGTTGCTGTTATATGCCTAGTAGCAGCGTGCTGTGTCTGGCCTACAAAGATGCAGACTGCACACGCTGGAAATGTAGCAGTGATGCGTTTGCTTGATGGTGCTGTTGCTATGATGAGCCAGCAGCAATTGCAGAAGCGTAACTACCACGCCTGCACTGGACCAACAGGCCAGCTGCAGAGTGGGCACACACAACGCAAATGCAACAGCAGACCCCGTTGACAGCAGGTGTGCTGGGTGGCCCTTCTGAACCACAGCACCGCGCTTTGCCCCATCTCTGTCACATGTATCATATAACAGGATGACGATGATGACTCAGATGACGAGGCCGAGCTCAAGGCCGAGCTCGAGCGCATCCGAGCTGAGCGCGCAGCAGAGGCTGAGCGGCGAGCAGCAGAGGAGGAGGCCAAGCGGCAGGAGGCCATCCGTGCAGAAGTGCTGGGCGGCAACCCGCTGATGCAGGGGGCAGGGGATGTGGACTTTGGGGTCAAACGCAGGTGAGCTTTGTCTGCAGTGGGGCAGTCCGCTGTTGCAAGCGGCGGCATGCAAGTATGATCGGCAGCGCTGCTTGCAGGGGATGTGGGCTTTGGAGTCAAGCTCAGGTGAGGTTTTGTGCTTTAGTAGAGCATCCTGCTGGTGCAAGCGGAGGCGTAACAGTGCAATTTGCAGGGCTGCTTGCCCCTGCACATCTGGGGCAGGGGACGTGGACTTTGGAGTCAAGCGCAGGTGGGGTGTGCAGGGGTCGTCGTAGAGCATTGTGCTGGTGAAAGCAGTGGCGTAACAGACTATTGGCAGCGCTGCTTGCAGCTTGCACGAACCTTATGCAGTACGTCCAGCACAGCTTGTATGAAATACGCTTAGTTCAGCTGTACGTTATTGTTTGTCTGCTGCTTTGCTGCAGGTGGGACGAGGACGTGGTGTTCAAGAACCAGACGCGTGGCGAGGTGAAGGCGGCGCGCCGCTTCATCAACGACACAGTGCGCAGCGACTTCCACAAAAAGTTCCTGGAGCGCTACATCCGGTGATGCTGCTGCGAACTCCGCTTGAAGCTTGGTGGCCCGGCAGTGTGTGCACTGGACGTGCGCTGTGCACGCTTTCTTGAGATGTATGTACAGGGTTGCAATGCAACTGGCCGTTGCTATTGTTGATGCTGCAGTTGCACACACACTGGTGTTTCTTGCTGTAACGGTGTGCGGGATGTGCTGCCAGCACTGGCTGGTGCACAAGCACACTACAGAACACATGTAGCTGCGATGCTGGGTTGCCAATTCTGGCATGATGCAGCTGATGAAAGCGTGCTGCTGCTGTATGTGTCAGCAGCACGCAAATGCATCTGTTTCTGATGCTGCCCTTGCTCATTCTGTGCAGCAGCATGTGGTGCGGCAGCATTCCGTCTTGCTGCAAGACTCATGCAGCAATGCCTGACACCCTCCTGGCATGTAATGCTTACAGGAGCTGCATAGCTCTTGTTGTGTTGTGTTGTTGTGCTTCATCATCATGAGGCCACATGATGTCGCGACTTGGTTGTGGCGCTACAGCTGTGTGACTAGGTGTCTTTGATGCGAGCAACAGGTTGACTGGGCATGTCATGGCGCTGAGCTCCATTCTGTGCATCGTTGTCATTGGATCTCACACTTTATGGTGGGCCTGCCGGTACAGTGATGAGTATCAGTTGAGACACAATTCGTCTACTTTACAGTGCACAGCAGAGCAGCTGCAGCCACCGCCTGACCATGTCACAGTGGCTGATCTTGGCCTGCGGCTTACGCTGGCGGCTTGCACTGATACTCTTTGGACGTGATGGTGTCTTCTCATGTAGGCTGGACACCAATGGGCTCTCAGCAGACAGTTTAATAGTTTCCTGTGGCGCCCGGCTCTGCCATTGTGAGCTGCACTTGCAGCAGTGTGACATCACGGATATTCTTGTGGGAGGTGTTGTCATTGTGCAGGGCAACTGCACCCCTTTTAAATTACGACCTAAAAGGTTCTTCAGCATTGCTTGCAGCTTTCGCTGCTCGACGGCGTGTTGCATATACTGCGTCACATGTGACACCAAACCCTACCAACCGTCTGACGTCATATCACCTTGACAGGGCTCGAGACAGCACAATTCAGTCATAGGGATTCATTAGAACGATCAAGAAACTCCACCAGAGGTTGCTTGGCCGCTCAACAGCCATCAACTGTCAAGTCAGCAAGTCGAGAAGAAAAGCAGACGCGCTTGTAGCAGGAGTAGCAGGGTGTGCTTCGCTGAGGTTCATTCGTAGTCTTTTAGTATCGTTTTGCTCTACTTGATCAGTAGGGTGCAGCTGGGTGCGAGCAGTAGGTTTTCCTGCACCTTCTTTGTTGAAGCACCCCTTCTGCTTTGTGCATACATCAGGCTGGCAATAGTTGAACCACAGTGCAGTTACGTTACTTGACAGCGTGTTTTCACAGTAAACAGCCCTCGCTCTGCTTACACGTCTGCAGCTACCCTGCTGTCCTGCAGGTACAGGCCGGCCTGGAGTGGCGCCCTCATAACGTGGACGCATCAGGCCACCAGAAGCATTCATGGCAGCTGCAGATGCTAACAGCCACTGTAATCTGATATATTTGCCAGATGATGCTCTCGCAGCAGTAGCAGGGCATCTTACACGTGCAGAGCTGCTGCTGCTGGGCCGCCTGGTCCTGCAGCAGGGCAGCAAAAAAGCAGCAGCAGGTGCAGCAGGCACAGCATGCAGTGCACAGGCAAACAGCAACGCACTAGCACCATCCTGCAAGCTGCAGCAAGGCTTGCGTGCAGCTGCAGCATCAGCAGTGCTGTCTCACATCACAGCATGCACAGTCAAACTGCCCCACAGTAGCAGCCTGGGCCGCCTAGCAGCACTGCGAAACCTACAAAAGCTGACATTGCTGGTGCAGCAGAGCAGCAACACAGACGATAGCACGTACACCGCAGCAGCTGTGGCGTCCCTAGCTCAGCTGCCTGCACTGAAAAGCCTGAAGACAGTGCGGCCACAGCCGCTGAGCTACCTGCCATTGACCGTTGACCTAGCAGCATCAATCGGCAGCTGCAGCAGCTCACGCTGAGCGGCGTTGTCATTCCTGCAAGCAGCAGTGCATCTGCAGCAGAATGTGCAGCGCAGTTTGCCACGCTGGCACAGCTACAGTTCCTGCAAGCACCAGCGCTGCTGAGCTTGCTGCAGCCGCAGCATGCCGTTGCCGCTGCACGTGCGCTGCAGCCACTGCTGCGGCAGCTGCACAGCTTGAAGCTACCTGACAACAACCTGGAGGCGTCTGCTGTGGCAGCACTACTAGAGGGCTTGCTGGATAGCAGCAGCAGCAGCAGCAACAGCACAAATGGCACGGCCTCAACGGCAGGGATCGCAAGAACAGCGGCAGCTGCCTGCGAGCTTTGGACCTCTCCGGCAACCACCACATGTTTGTTGCTGCCTATGCAGCAGCAAATATATGCAATACAGAGGGCAGTAGCAGCAGCCAGATCAGCACCAAGCAGGCTGTCCAGCAGGGCCTGGCAGCACTGGTGGCTGCTGGGTGCTTGCAGGAACTGCTGTTGGCAGATACAGGCATGACGCAAGAAGACCTGGCAGCAATCTTCTGCCCCAGGAGCAATGGTTGTGGCCATGATGATGATTGTTTTAACAGCAGCAGCAGCAGCAGTGGTCAGCAGTTGCAGCGCTTGGATGTGCACAACAATCGACTGCTGGCGAGGGGTGACCAACTGCACGTGGGCAAGTGCCTGCAGCGCCTACAGGTAGGCGCATGTAGTGCGCAGCTGTTGTATGCTTTGCACTGCACTTTGAAAAGCAATAGCGTAATGCGACTGGCTACAGCTACTGTTGAGACAAGTTCAGAATATTGTTGACTCTGTTTTGTCGTATTACATGGAAAGCGACGCGTTTCGGGCTCTTCAAAAACTGCACACGTGTATATGCTGTGTTGCTGCACCTGGGCAAGAGCCTGAAGCACCTGCAGTACAGTGATAGGCCAGCAAGTGCATGGCACAGTTGCTTCATGCCTGGGACTGTCAGAACTCAAAAAAGCTCTCAGACATGTCAGCGAGCTAGCTTCAGACGATGTTACTTTCAGCAACAGTGCTGCGTTGCACACATGTGCATCACACTGCCTTACTCCATGCACTGTTTGGCAGAACTACTGTACACTACGAAATGATGTAAAAGCTGATCTCACCACATGTTGTGCTGCTGTGTCCGCGCTGCGCATTCCCTGCAGGACCTGCAGCACCTCAACATCTCTTGGATCACGTTGGGGCCCGATGGTGTTGCCTTTGCCAGCTGCCTGGCTGGCCTGCGCACGCTGGTCATCTCAGGCACACGTGCTGGCCCTGCTGCCATTGCTGCGCTGCACCGTGCACGGCCCGGCCTAAAGTGTCTGGAGCTGTTTGATCGCCTCGAGGCCAGCACAGGGTGGTAGGCATTAGGCATGCTGCTGGGTTGTTTGCCGTCAATGCACCGTGGCAATGCTGGGTGGTGACTGAGGCACACTGTCCAGTAGTGTGACGGCCCGGGCTCAAGTGCCTGGAGTTGTTTGATAGCCTTGAGGCCACAGGGTGGTAGGCATGCTGCTGGGTAAGCATGCTGTGTGCCGTCAACTGATGCAGTGTGGCAATGCTGGGTGGTGACTGTGGCACACACTGCCCAGTAGTGTGGCAGGCAAGTACTGGGTGGTGAGGGTGGGCCATGGGTATGTGTTGTGATGTGGAATGCAGAATGCAGGGGGGTACTTATGAGCTATACCTGCGTGTCTGCTGCCAGCAGGCTTCAAGGCTTGAAATCAAAGTGTTTGGAAGCAGTGTCAGCCATGGTGGCTGCGCTGCAGCACAACCTCAAGCTTTGCAGTGTGTTTTTTCTATCGCGGCTGCAGTAACTGCCCTGGGGTGGCAGAAATGCTGTTGCAGGCCGACATGCTGGCGCAGGATGGCAAACGACGTGTAACAGGAACTGTTACTATCCATGTAGTGGACGATTAGACATTACTCTTGTGACTCACACGTCCGTGTGAGACACGCGGCAGTCAATGTCATCATCATCATCATCATGTTACCCATTAAGCCATAGCATCAACGCCATCGGCCCCGCGCCCCTCAGGAGCGGAAGAAAGAGGGAGCACTGCTCCATTGTGTTTGCAAATATTACGCACATCCCAAGCTTGGACAAGATACTCAGCAATGCTCCTAGATATCACTCGGCACACCTCCCTACTACCCCAAATATCATCAGAAACAAAACGCAACAACTTGGTGGATGCATCAGTCAACGACAACACATTGCGCAATTTTTCAGCGCCGCCAGCAACATCACGCAAAACAGACCGAATTTCATCAAGCATAGTAACCCTCTGAGCAGAAGTAGCGGGACAATCAAACATCAGATGTGACAAAGACTCAACACCCTGACCACAAGCAGGACATGCTGTGTTAGAATCAGCTCTGCTGCCACCATAACGACTGGTACGCTCATGCACGCAAAGACAGCCCATTCGAACACGCATCAGCAACTCAATACCACGCGTTGGCACACCAGAACACAAAAAGGGCCTAGCCCTTTTAAAACGCATGGCATCAGCATGTGTAGGGTGCACATGCGTGATGTAACGGCTCAAAGTAGAGTGCTGCAGTGATTCACAAACAATTGTGTCTGCATGCAGCTTCCTGACCTGATGGTTGTTGTGATTCTTGCACGCATTAGCTCGATCAGCCGCCGCCTCAACATCCACACCATACTTGCAAAGCAAACTCTGCACATACTTATGCCAAGGTGTCACCGCAACAGGCTGATCATTGGTTAACAAACCTCCTTTTGAATACGCTTCCACTACGCGTCTTATACTCAGTGCCGCTACAGTTGGTAGCTGAGGTGCAGAGTTGGCTGGTGCACAGTCTGTGCAGCCTGGCGTTGTAGAGCAGGAGTGTGCACATGCTGTGCCACCTACTGCTGAGAGTGCTATTGAAAAACACACATGCCAATCAATGGCACTGTGTTTGACTCTATACAAGCTGAGTTGTTACAGCCATGTACGTACAGCAGCACGGTCGCAGGCACAGCCAGCGCAGCAGCAGGGCATCCCAGCAGCGCCGCCACCACCCCAGCAGGGCACCTGTGCAGCCGGGTAACAGTGGATTGCTCTGTGGCGTGCTTAATGTAAATAACATGCCAAAGTCTGGGTTGAAGTTGGTTGAAATTCACCACCTGCTTAAGGAACCCCGCTGTGACATCATAGGCTTCGTGGAGACCAAGGAGGCACAGGGAAAGCAGCTGCCTGCAGATCACATCCCTGGATACACATACATTAGTAAGCCCAGGGTTGTGCGGGCAGGGGAGCGTGCTTCTGGGGGTGTTGCAGTTGCTGTGCATGCCTCTGCTGCAAACGCGGTGAAAGTGTATGACTTTACTGACCAGCAATACGACGAAGCGCTGTGGCTTGTGATGCCAGGGCAAGGGGGTGCACGCAAGCTCTTCATTGGGGTGGTTTACACGCCTGATATGGGCAAGTCTGCATCAGTGAGGAGTGCTGCTTACTCAGCGCTGCAGGAGGACCTGGAGTACCTGTCTAGCAGGGGATCTGTGTTGGTGATGGGTGACTTTAATGCACGGGTTGGACGGGCATCTGGCCCAGCAGAGCGTATTGGTATGCATGGTGAGAGCACCGTCAATGACAACGGCCGCCTGCTCCTCTGATTGCTCAACACTGTCAACCTCTACTCACTTAATGCCCGCACAGCCCCCACCTCCCCTCACCAGCACATCACTTGTGACAGGTCGCACGGCGGCACCAGGCGAGGCTCTTTGATTGACTACATCCTTGCCTCTGCTGACATTGCCATGCCCCGCCAAGCTGCTGCCAGGCCAACAGCCACAGTTGGGCCGCATACTGTGGGTGCTACTGACCACCTGCCTGTGTCTGCCCGCATTGTCAGGCCTGTGGTACGCTGCCCTGCAAAACAGGTTGTGCTGCGCCTCAACGCACAGCCCAAGGATTTCAGGCTGCAGAATGGGGAGCAGTCAGCGGAACTTGAGGCATATCAGGATGCTCTGTCGCAGCTTGGTGCAGCCTACACAGCCACGGTCACCACTTTGCAGCAGCAGGCTTCCGCAGGCTCAACTACAGCAACTAGTGCAGTGCAGCAAGCGCACGAGCAGATGCTAGCAGCACTTCGTCATGCTGTCAACGCCAGTTTTGGCTACAAGAGGGTTTGGGTTGGCAAGTCCTTCCCATGGTGGACTCAGGAGCTCACAGATGCTGTGGCGGACAGGAAGCAGGCTTACCTGCGCTACAAGAACTCAGGGCTTGTAGCAGATTGGGCTACTTACAAACAGCAGCAGAAGGCTACTACACAGCTGGTCAAAGCAGCAGAGAAGCAGTACAAAGAGCACTGCCAGCATGCCATTACTTCTGCATACACAAATCGCATGAATGATGACAGCCTGCTTGGAGAGAAAGACATGTGGCAGCTTGTGCGTCGTCTGTGCCCTAAGCATGTCAGCGAGGCAGTTTACAGCGTCATGCAGCATCCATCTGGCCATGTGGCATCTACCCCAGCTGAGAAAGCTGATGCTTTCAAGTGTCATTATGAGCGCGTTGGCAGCCATGCAGCATTTGCTTCCTCCAACCCCCAGTTTGACGCAGCACACATGTCTTGTGTTGCAGCCAATGTGCAACAGTATTTGCAAGACTCTGCTAACTCCCCTGCCACCCCGCTGGACCTGCCCATCACTGCCGCCGAAGTTTCCGACTGCCTGCAGAGGCTGCGCACTGGCAAGGCCGGCAACCCGGCTGAGGAGGGCATTGTCAATGAGCTACTCAAGTATGGAGGCAGCACGGCCGCAGATATGTTACTGCAGTACTGCAATCTGATGTGGCAGCTTGAGCAGGTGCACCAGGTGCCAGGTACAGTTGTGAACATGCCCAAGAAGGGTGACCTGACAGACCCCACCAACTACCGTGGTATCACCCTGCTTAGCGTGCTTTACAAATTTCTCTAGCTGATGGTGCGCCTGGCCAGCCGCGCTCAACCTCTGGACCTGGTGATGCACCTTGCCGCCAGGGCTACGTCTTTGAGCCGCTGCTGCGTTGTGTGGCATGGGTGGTGCGGCAGATTACCGCAGCTAACATCACCCCAACAACGTGGCCGCGTGTTCTGCAATTGTGCAAGCTGATTCCGGTGCCCAAATCAGGGCAGGCTAGTGAGCCCAACAACAGGGACATGTATAGAGGCATTAGTGTGTCTAGCATTTATAGTCGCGTGGTTGACCGCCTCATGCACCTCCGCCTAGACCCAACTATGGAGAGCCTAGGTGTGCGTGCTGTTACACAGTGTGGTTTTCGCAAAGAACATGGCACAATTGATGCGTTGTTCACCCTTACGCATCTCATTAACAGGGCCCGCCACCAGCGTAAGAAGTTGTATGTTGTGTTCATAGATTTTAAGAAAGCTTTTGACACGGTTCCTAGAGACTTGTTGTTGGCACGTTGCAGGCAGCTTGGCATCCATGGCCGCTTCTTGTCTCTATTGGAGCGTCTATATGACACCATCCAGCTACAGGTGTCTGTGAATGGCAAATTGGGTGACCCTATTGATACGTGCCTTGGTACTAAGCAAGGAAGTGAGCTGAGCCCGCTGCTGTTTGGGTTATTTATTGAGATGCTGCACGAGTTGATCACAATTAGAGGCAAGCCTGTTCCAGGTGGGGCTTCTGCTCCTCTTGGACCCAAGGTTGGCTCTCTTCATGTGCCTGATTTGCTCTATGCGGATGACGGCTGCTTGATTGCTGAGTCGCCGGCAGACGCGCAATGCTTGTTGGATTGCTTGCAGTTGTTTTGTGAGATCACTGGCATGGAAGTCAACATGCAGCCTAAGAAGACGTGTGTGGTGGTGTTCCGTGGCAAACGTGTGCCACGCCCGCGCTCAACTGCGTTCACGTATGCTGGTCAGCCCCTGAGCATTCAGAGCAGCTACACATACCTTGGTGCGGTGTTGCATGAGACCAAAGGTCTGCAGCCGGCAGTTGATGCTTTGGCAGCGTCTGGGCTCAAGGCCATGCATACCCTCTTGGGCCGCTTCCGTAAGCAACGCATCACACAATACGACATGAAGTGCCGCATGTTTGACATCATGGTTGAGCCTGTTATGTCATACGCATCTCATGTGTGGGGCCCCGAGTTGCGCCATACAGGCTTGTTCAGGCGCACAGGGTGGCGCATGTCTGCAGCTGACAAGGTGCATGTGTCATTCCTTCGCTACATGACTGGGGCTGGGCAACGCTCCAGCATTGATGTGCTGATGCGCGATCTTCACCGCTCGCCTGTTCAGCACCATTGGGTTGTGCTGGCGGCGCGCTGGTGGGAACGCCTTAGGGCCATGCCCGTTGATCGTCTTGCGCGGGTTGGGTGGGTGTCGGATGTGGAGTTAGCATTGAGTGGTTGCAAAACTTGCTGGACATACTATCTGCTGCACACTATGCAACGCCTTGGTGTTATACAGCAGGCTGCATGGCGTGGGCCTGGGGTGACGGCTGCAAGTGTATGTGGGCTTGAGTTGCATGCCACAGCCGTGTCTGCTGCCCTTGCACGCTTGGTTAAGCAGGGGTGGGCCGATGCAGGTGCGGAGGATGCTGACCCAAGAACAGCACCAAGCAATCATGTTACTATGTGCACACATGCTGCCTGGGTGCATCCTACGGAGGCTGATGCTGCTTTTGACCGCAACACACAACCTCAATACATGCAATTATGCTTGCCGTTCCGGGTGTTGCAGTGCCTTGCACGGCTTCGCACTGGGGCTGCACAGTTGGAGGTGCAGCTGGGTAGACATGCCCGCCTCGGGTGCCCAGGCAGCAGCGGTTGTGTAGACTGTGCTCGTGTGCTAATCCTGTTGCAGCTAGCCGAGCAGTTTGGCGCACACGCGTGCACGCCCGGACTGGGACCTATGACAATGTGGAGGATCTCAAACACTTTCTGCTAGAATGCCCTGCATATGACCACCTGCGCGGTGCCTGCCCTAGTGTGTTCTATCCTGCGGGTACTGTAGATCGCTATGCTAACGAGTTGGTGCCGCGCATTCTAGACTGTGAGGATCAAGAGGGCTTGGCTGTGGTGGTTTATCAGATGTGGTTGTATCGCTCAGTGTTGCTGGGGCTGTCCCCTGACCATCAAAGTGTGCCAATTCAGCCTGAGGGTTATGTCCCTGTAGATGACGCCTTAGACGCTGTTGCTCCTAGCCCGTGATGAGTTTAGGTTACTTGACGAGTTACACATGCATCCTGTCACATTATTGGTTTGCTGCCGCCTTTATGCCGCCTTAGTTGCCCTGCCTATCTCTCTGGCTGTGTGATCTTGACAACATGCTTTTTGGTTGGTGTGCTTCTTCAGCACATGCTGTTGGCTGATTGGGGTGTGTCACTGATATAATCTTATGCTCAATCTGGAGAGACCCTGTACTCAACGGATGGCCTCAATGGGCTACATTGTGTGCTCATCTTCTTTCGTCACGCGTTGACATTGTGCTCATTTTGGGGTGGCTCATACCATCTGAGATGGTGAATGGACCCACATGTAACTACTCTCTCTCAAATTTTACACCAGCGTTCTCAACCAGCGCCTCATCAACTTTGCAGAAGGCAAGTCAGTGGCGGAGGCACGACACAGCAACGGCAGCAGCAGCAGCAGCAACAGCAGGCGCAACAGCAGCAGCAGCAACAGCAGGCGCAACAGCAGCAGCAGCAGGCACGTCAGCAGCAGCAGGCGCAACAGCAGCAGCAGCAGGCACGTCAGCAGCAGCAACAGCAGCAGCAGCAGCAGCAGCAGCGTGTAACTGCTGCTACAGCAGCAGGAACGCCGCTGCTGCACGAGAGCCAGAACGGCTTTCGTCCCAAGCGCAGCTGTGCTGACCACCAGAGTGTGCTCAGTGAGGTGTTGGGTGGGAGGAAAGCTGAGGGGAAGGATTCTTATGTGCTGTTTGTTGACACCTATAAGGCTTTCCCAACAGTGTGGCTTGATGGGCTCTTTCAAAAGCTGTGGGACAAGGGTGTGCGTGGAAAGATGTTCCGTGTACTCTACAACTTGTATCAGGGTGCACGCCGTGTGGTGTCTCACGAAGGTCATGTCACTGAGAGCTTCACATGTGACCTTGGTTTGCATGAGGGCGATGTTATTTCCCCCACACTGTACCTGTACTTCATTGATGATCTGCTGCATGAGGTGCATGCAAAGCACCCTGGCATCACCCTTATGGGCCCTTGTGACGAACCTGCTGGTCAGGTTGTGGCAGCCATGCAGGCTGATGACTTTGTTGCTGTGTGCGGATCTCTGGCTGAGGTTCAGGCTGTGGCTGCAACAGTTTATGAATACAGTTGTAAGTGGCGGTTCAAGCTGAATAGCTTGAAGTCTGCTGTCATGCATGTCTCACCAGCTAGACAGCCCAGCCAGTTGGCTGACTCTGGCATCATTTGGAATGGTGTGCCTGTGCCTGTTGTATCAGAGTACTGCTACCTTGGCCTGTGGTTCAACAATGCCTGCAACTGGAATACGCACTTTGAGAAGATGTTGGCAAAAGTGCATCGTGTGAAGGGTGGGCTCATGCCAGTTTGGAAGAGCCGGCTCATCAGCGTGGAAGTAAAGCGTATCATTCTGCTTACATGCGTTCGCCCGATTGCTGAATATGGCAGTGAGGTCTGGTTTCCGTCAATTGCAAGGCAACTGCAACAGATTGACAAAGTGCAGACTGACATCATCAAGTGCTCAATGCGTTGTGGCAAGGAGCGCCCTTGCACTTCACTTGTTCTGGCTGAATGGGGTGTGAAGCCATTGCACATGTGGCTTCATCAGAGGGCGATGGAGTATTACTTTAGGGTCCAGCGTATGCAGAATTCGCGTTTGCCACGTCAGGTTTTCTCAGCTGAGTGGAAGCGCCCTAGTGGTGCTGTTGCGGTGACACCTTGGCATAAGTATGTGCAGAGTTTGCTTTGCAAGTATGGTGTGGATGTTGAGGCGGCGGCTGATCGAGCTAATGCGTGCAAGAATCACATCAACCGTCAGGTCAGGAAGCTGCATGCAGACACAATTGTTTGTGAATCACTGCAGCACTCTACTTTGAGCCGTTACATCACGCATGTGCACCCTACACATGCTGATGCCATGCGTTTTAAAAGGGCTAGGCCCTTTTTGTGTTCTGGTGCGCCAACGCGTGGTATTGAGTTGCTGATGCGTGTTCGAATGGGCTGTCTTTGCGTGCATGAGCGTACCAGTCGTTATGGCGGCAGCAGAGCTGATTCTAACACAGCATGTCCTGCTTGTGGTCAGGGTGTTGAGTCTTTGTCACATCTGATGTTTGATTGTCCCGCTACTTCTGCTCAGAGGGATACTATGCTTGATGAAATTCGGTCTGTTTTGCGTGATGTTGCTGGCGGCGCTGAAAAATTGCGCAATGTGTTGTCGTTGACTGATGCATCCACCAAGTTGTTGCGTTTTGTTTCTGATGATATTTGGGGTAGTAGGGGGGGTGTGCCGAGTGATATCTAGGAGCATTGCTGAGTATCTTGTCCAAGCTTGGGATGTGCGTAATAATTGCAAACACAATGGAGCAGTGCTCCCTCTTTCTTCCGCTCCTGAGGGGCGCGGGGCCGATGGCGTTGATGCTATGGCTTAATGGGTAACATGATGATGATGAGCCATGTACAACGGATGCGTATGCTGTCAAGCATACTGCTGTGTGCACAGAGTTTGCTGTGCCACCTGACCATCCCTTTAGTGTGGATTCTAGTTCACCTAACAGTCAGCTGTGTAACAAGACGTTCTGGATTCATTGTCCGGCTTCAGTCAGGGCTGATTACATCAGACTGTACAGACGTTACAAGCTAGAGAATCCGTCAGCTGGTGCATGCGTCTTACTGCCTTACAAGTTGCCAGCTCATCAGCTTGACTTGGTCAAGGGCATGCAGCTTATGCATGTTTACAGTACAGGCACCCAGCTGTTCACTGACCCTTCTACAGGAAAGCCTGTGCGGTGCAGATGCACCTTTGCTTTGTGGCATGATGCTCCAAAGTTACAACACAACGCGCAAGATGCATGCGACCCTGCTCACACTGACACACCTATGTTTGAAGCTCCTGCTGCGGCTCCTGCCAGCACTGACTCCGCTGTTCTTAAGCGACACACGATGCAGGCAGTTGTGCATGTAGCAGGTACTCCAGCCAAGGCCTTGTTTGACAGTGGTGCTAGTGGTGGCAACTACATCTCCAAGCGTTACTGTTCCCTCAATGGCATCAAACTGTCTACTGCTGCACCGCCAATCTCAGTGTTAGGGGTGTTACAGAGTGCAGCCGATGCATTCAGCTGTTGTAAATTGACAGTACTTATGTCATCACTGTCAGGTACGCTGGTGTTCTATGCCATCGACATGCCAGGCACGTTTGACATGATCATAGGTGACTCCTGGCTGCATGACAGACAAGCCATCATGGATTTTCCTAAGAGCTGCTGTCATGTATACAAAAACGGACGTAGTTATACGATTCTAATGTCGGCTTCATCGAAAGCTAACACATTGCCAGCCGTAACACAAAACGATGACACAGATGCAAGTGACAGCAGTACTGCTGACACACCGCATAATCGGCTATGCTGCGGCCAATCGCTTACTGCGTAGTGGCCCTGGCGTGTGGCATTGTATGATGGTTGTTCGCGATAAGAAACCAGATGCGCCTGTAACTGTTGGCGCAGTTGATGGAACTGCTGCAGCTACCACAGCAGTGCCTGCTGCTGCTGCTGACGGTTTACCCACACACGCTGATTTGCTTGCTCCAGAGCAAGTTCAAAACATTGTTTCCTCTTTCCCAGAGGTGTTTACGGAAGAACCGCCATTCGGAGGTTCTCAAATCGAGCTAGACATAGAGGTCATTCCTTTCGAGGGTGACAAGCCGATCTTACGGCCTATGTTCCGGTACAGTCCGCTAGAAATGGAAGAGATGCAAACGCAGATAGAACAGTTACTGCTTCGTGGCTACATACAGCCCAGCTCTTCTCCATTCGGCTGTCCTGTACTGTTTGTCAAGCTACCAAGCAGCACGGAGCTGCGGATGGTGATAGATTATCGCCACATAAATCGCTTAACCAAAAGCAACGGATTCCCGCTGCCAAGGATTGACGTGCTGCTTGATCATCTTGCTGGTGCGAAAGTCTTTAGCTTGGTTGATCTTCGCCAGGCATATAATCAGTGCAAATTGCAGCCCACTGATGTCCCTAAGACTGCTTTCCGCACACCCTTCGGGCACTACGAATTCCTCACACTGAGCTTCGGCCTGGTGAGCGCGCCTGCTGCTTTTCAGTCTGTAATGAATCGGATATTCTCTCCGATGCTTTACAAATACTGCTTAGTCTACCTGGACGACATACTGATCTTCAGTAAGTCAGCGGCAGAACATGCGCTGCACTTGCGCGCAGTGCTGGACGTGCTTAAGGCCAATGCGCTCACTGTAGCCATTCACAAATGCAATCTAAATCAGCCATCAGATCTCTTCCTGGGACACATCGTGTCAGCTGATGGTGTGGCAGCAGATCCTGCTAAAGTCACTGCGCTGCAGGACTTTCCCATTCCAAAGGATGTCTCGCACTTGCGCTCATTTCTGGACACCACCAACTTCTTCAGGAAGTTCGTGCGGCATTACGCTGAAGTGCTGCTGCCACTGACACACTTGCTGCGTCAGGACGTGCCATTCGTCTGGACAGTTGACTGTCAGACGTCTGACAGATGTCTAGACATCTTTTGAGTGGATCAAACATCTGCTGACTGCTGCTCCTGTCTTGGCTCTGCCAGAATGGGACAGTGGGAAGCCCTTTCACATGATATGTGATGCATCATATGATGGCGTAGGTGGTGTTCTGCTGCAGGACAGCAGGCCCATTGCTTTCGAGTTACGTAAGCTGATTCCAGCTGAACGTAACTACTCGCCAACAGAACTTGAGATGCTGGCCATAGTGTACTGCTGCCAGAAATGGCGAGTGTACATCGAAGGCCGTGACGTGCATGTCCACACAGATCACAAGCCTAACGTGACGTTTGACACAGTGAACATGGCCAACAGACGACATGCCAGGTGGCTGGATGCTCTGCAGGGGCACCGACTCATTTGGCATTATGTCAAGGGAGTTGCAAATCCTGCTGATTCACTCAGCCGCTATCCTGTCTGCTTTGTTGGCATGACGGCTGACCAGCCGTTAAACTTTGTGGGTACAGCTGCTGCTGTCCTCACTCCTTTACAGTCCCTGTCGGACTCGCTGTCCTTTGTGGAGCGCGTTAAAGCCGCGTATAAGCTGGACCCATGGTTCACGCTTACCAATACTGCTGCTTTGACATTCACGAATGGTCTGTACTTCAGGGGTGACGCACTCGTGCTGCCTGCTGATGCAGATCTGCAGCGTGCTGCCATTCAGGAGTGTCACGACACTCTTTACAGCGCACACGCTGGCCGCACTAAAACATTGCTTAAAGTGCGGCGGTACTTTTGGTGGCCTGCTGGTATGGCTGCTGCTGTGCGGCGCTATGTTGCTGCTTGCAGCTCCTGCCAGCGTGTGAAGGCCTCTAACATGAAACCTGCAGGGCTGTTACAGCCACTGCCGGTGCCGGCTGACACATGGATGTCAGTGGGCATAGATTTAGTTACAGATTTGCCGGTAACAGAGAGTAATCATGACTCCATCGCTGTCTTTGTGGACAGGCTGTCTAAGATGGTGCACCTTGCACCTTGCCGCAAGGATACCACTGCTGAACAGTTCGCGGATATCTTCCTCGATCCTGTTGTCAAGCATCATGGCCTGCCTGATGAACTGGTGTCCGATAGAGGTTCTATCTGGACTAGCAAGTTCTGGCACCCTTGGTGTCTCCGCTTCCATGAGTACTGCCTATCACCCGCAGAGTGATGGCAATACAGAGCAAGTGAATCGCATCATGGAGGACATGCTGCGTCATTATGTTGACCCTTCGCAGTTTAACTGGGTGAAGCTGCTGCCGTTAGTTGAGTTTGCAATCAATGATTCCTGGCAGGAATCTGTGCAAGCAGTACCCTTCGTACTGAACTACGGCAGGCACCCACATCTACCCCTAGACAAGCTCTTGAGGGGGGAAGGACGCCTTGATGTTCCAGACTGTGTTTCTGCTGCTGATCGCGCAGAATCCATTTTGACTGCTGTCAAAAGCGCTAAAGCTGCGCTGCATGCTGCTCAGCAGCGGCAGGCAGTTGCTGCTAACAGGCGGCGGCGTGAAATGAACATTGCAGTAGGTGGCTCAGTTTTCCTGAGCACTGCGAACATCAAGCTGAAGTTCAGAGGATCACCTAAGCTACTGCCTAGGTGGATCGGTCCTTTCAAAGTGCTGGAGCAGATTAATCCAGTCGCCTTTCGGCTAAAGCTGCCAAGTAATCTCAAGGTACACAACGTGTTCCATATCTTGTGCTCAAACCAGTTTCTCCTGGTACCTCCACTGTGGCTCCTCCGCCGCCAACCATGATCGATGGTGAAATGGAGTATGAGGTAGAGCAGATTGAGAGCCACAGGTTTGTGGGTCATGGCAAGCTACAGTTTCTTGTGAAGTGGCTTGGCTATGGTGTTGAGCACAACACCTGGAAGCCACAAGCCAATTGTGCTAATTGCCCAGAGAAAGTCTCTGAGTACTGGTCTGCTGTGACATGCGCAATAAGGAACCCTGCCGTATAGGCAGCTGCTGACCACACTCTATTCACACATGCTGCGCGCATATCCAAGGTTGCACTGTGGGCGTAACTGTACCACACAAAGCATGTTGTAACAGCAACGATAGTGTTGGGAGCCACTACCCCCCCCTAGGCACACACCGAAGAATGAGTGGATGCCGGGAAAGCGACCCCAATACGCAACAGCCCATCATGCCAAACACTACAGCATCATCCACAATCAGAACAACCCTGTCCTGGCAGAAGGAAGCACCAGCTTAAATACCAGCCAGGCAGGGTGTAAGGGATGACCATTGCCGACCCCATGACATAACAAGGCAACGCCAAGAATGACTTGCTCAGCTTGGCCTCTAGCAAGTGCTCTCCAGCACGACAAGGGCAATTGAACCAACACAATCACAGCAACCAATTGTCCTGCCTGGTTCGACCTTCTTTGGCTCTGCCCTTCCTCAAAACTGCACTGTTTCCTTTGGTAAAAATCCAACAGTAATAACATCACACAATATAAACATTCAGATGGCGTTGATTCTATGGCTTAATGGGTAACATGATGATGATGATGAATATAAACATTCAGCTGTTTGAGTAGCTGACTGGCGACCAAAAGTGTACAGCAAACCCAGTCAACGTGGGGGTCAACTGCGGCTGTCACACTGTAATCTCTCATGACGCATTACAGTGCTGCTAGCGCATGCTATTGCCACCAGCCCAAGTGCCACTCAGCATGACTGGCTGTGTGCTCGGCACAACTCCATGTACGGCATGACAGCTGTGCAGTCCCAGTCTGGCATGCGCTTAGTCGCAGCACCACACAAGAAACAGCGCAAGAACAAGCGCTCAGCACAGGCTGCTGCTTTGCCAGCTGTTAATGCTGCTATACGCAAGCGTCGTCGCAAATGATCTCTTAGTGATGTGCTACTGCTTGCTGATTGTCACTTTGCCTCTGGCATGTTCTCGGTGAACTTCTCGTGACATTACTGTCTGTTCAGACATAGCTGCATGCTACCTGTCTAATCTAAGTACATTGTTGTACTTCTGTTGAGTTTGGTCTGTACGCCCGTAACGGCTAGGACTGTATCCCGTCGATGGAGAAAGCACGTGATGTGACCTGCCCTCTATAGAGGGCACTAGATCTAGACACTAGATCTAGTGCACTACGCGGACTCCACTCAACTCGACTTGTAGATTTGAGGGAATTCTCAACATAAATCCCCGATTGTATGTGCGCCTGTAAGGCTATTGGTTAGTAGCTGGGCTGCGTGCCATAAGCTGCTTGCTGTACTGGCTGTGTTATCAGTGCAGTTGTCCTGAGCGTTGCTCATTGCCAACTTGGTCTCTTATCAGCGTATTGACTGAGGACAGTCAAAGATCCTGATGGGGGAGGCCTGTAACAGGAACTGTTACTATCCATGTAGTGGACGATTAGACATTACTCTTGTGACTCACACGTCCGTGTGAGACACGCGGCAGTCATTGTGACATTGTACTGCCATGCTAGAACTACGCGGGCCTTGCAACGTAGGCGGTCTACAACAGCTTACGCTGGGTCTCAGGCTGATCATTGGTTAACAAACCTCCTTTTGAATACGCTTCCACTACGCGTCTTATACTCAGTGCTGCTACACGACGTGACACAAGCACACAGCCTTAAACTGCTATTGTGTAGCTGCAGCATCATCAATGCTGAAAGGTGTGGTTCTGGCATGCGACTTGCCACTGTACCCAGCTATCTCGAGATGTAGTGCTTTGAAGCGGGCTCTTGTTGCCTTCTGCAATTGCAGTGAGGGGCCAGCGTAATCAGCAGCACTGCAGAGAGGCAGCGCAGCGTGTTATTTATCTGTGTATGCAAACAGCATCACCATGCATTGACAGCATGCCGCTGTGGTTTTGTGCGGGGCTTCCTGCTGCATGCAGGTGGTATGCTTGCGCTGGGGCTTTTGCTCAGGAAATGTGATATGGCAATGCAGCAGATGGGTGCATGTACATGCATGTGTTGTGTTTGGATCAGTCGCAATGCAACGCTTGCATAGGTGGCTGCGGAGCCTTAGCCTGATTGATTGTAGGCCTTGTGCCAGTGGTGATGCGATTGCTTTGAGCGGAAAGCTTGGATGTTTTGAAAAGCAGGTCCTGGACAGACTAAGTGCACTTTCTTAGAGTGATTGGTGAGCATTCTTGCCAGTTGATGGGCTTCTGATAGAGCAGCGGCATTTGGCATGTCTACCTGGCACATCAGGATTGCAGTGAGTTTTGCGTAGCTGCGGACACGCAGCAAGCCAATCGGCCTTGCAGGATGAGCATGCAGTCATGCAGGCATGCAGTGCAACTTTGCAAATTTGAAGTGGTATGTCCCCAACTTGGCAGCTTGAGGCTGTGAGCCAAGCCAGCAGCAGCCACAGCATGTTGGTGGGTGGGGGTGTTCATTGCTGTAGGGTGCGTGCTGCAACAGCGTGCTGTGATTGGCGTGTGGTTGGGGCACCACTGGCTTTCCACATGTGCATGGCTAGTACTCCGTTGCTATGCTTTCAACACCATTCAGGCCACAAGCTTTTTGAGCACCAGACCTTGTATATGTCGATGTCAATTGCTCCCGCATCTTGCTGACGCAGTCAGTCTCGGAGTGCTGCTTCTTGCAGGTGGAGGTGACACATGTGCATGACTAGTACTCCCAACACCATGCGCCTAACACCATGCGCCTAACACCATGCATTGTGCACCAGACCTTGTATATGTTGAAACCACTTGCTCCCGCATCTTGCTGACGCTATGCGTACTGGTGTGCTGCTTCTTGCAGGAAGAGGTGATCGTAGCAATGCAGCACTACCGCAATGCTTTAACATCATTCAGCATGCGGTGGCTTGCAGGCAGAAAGCACATGCGTTGAGCACCAGGCCTTGTTTCCATGTCGATGTCACTTGCTTCTGCATCTTGCTGACGCTGTCAGTCTTGTGTGCTGCTTCTTGCAGGAGGAGGTGACTGTCGCAATGCAGTACTATCAGCAGCTGCTTGGCTGCAGCCAGTGCTGTCTTGAAATGCTCTTACACCAATCAGCATGCGGTGGCTTGAAGAAACATTACATGCGTTGATCACCAGGCCTTGTTTATGGTTGATACATTTCTTTCCTGCAACTTGCTGACGCTGTCAATTGCATGCTGCTCCATGGGTAATCTATTCTGCCATTGCAGTGCATGCAGTAGCGCCATGTAAGCAATTTGTACACAGCAGTTTTGAAGAAGAGTGGCTTGAGAAGCAGTACGGGTGTGCACACGCATCCTGTTTATGGCAACTCTGTTCCAGTTTATTTGTGTTGTCAGGTGAGATTGAAGCCGCTTCACTTAGTTCAATTGTGATGCTGCTCAGGTTTCTGCCTATGCTGCTAGTATCATACTACCTGCAGTGCAGAGACACCTCTTCCATACCTTGCGGCATCAACCATTGCCGCGTGACTGTTGTCCGATGTGTCATGTTCGGATGCGTTCCATGTTTGAAAGGTGCCGCAAGCAGAGTTGAGTATTACGGCGGCTTGGCAGCTGGTCTATCATTGCAGCTAAGGTTGTATCTGGTCAATAGTCAGCTGTGCAATGCGGCCGCTGCATGCGGATTTGCAGGTGTGATTTACAGCACATGCTGCAGCAGCACTCCAGCTGTTGACAGGTGTTTGCTGCAGTCTTATTGGCATTTGAAAAAGCAGCAGCACTCTAGCAAAAGTGCATGTGCCTTGCGGCTGCCAAGACACCATGAGTCAACGTATGGCCCCTTACGGGGTGAGCCAGTGGCCCTGTTTTTGATTTTATGTTGAAGCTTTTTTGCATCTAGCATATCTTCCAGCCCATGCAGGACTACACTGCAGTTGAGATGTCACATCATGGCATGGCATAATCACGGATTGATTGAGCAAAAAACAGCGAATGAGCTCACTCGTGGCAGAGTCTGTCATTTTGCCTGCTAGCCTGTTGACTGTATCGACACTTCATTTGCAAGGCAGATGGGTTCTACAATCATGATTGGCAGCAGTCTGTTTGTTTGGCTGGTGGTTTCGAACCAAAGTGCTGCTGCTTAGTGTTCTGGCTGCTGTGAAAACTTTGTAGCACTCAAGCAGGAAAAAGCATGCAGTGATACCCAACCCCTGCACGCAAGGCTGCTCACGCATGTAAGGCTGCGCACGCACGCAAGGCTGGCTGCTGTGAGGGTTAGGTCTGCATGGCACACGCAGCAAGCAAGCAAGCTTGCTTGATCAGGTGTGATGGTCTGGCAAGTTTCTGCCCCTATTGTAACCTGCGCGCCAAATCTGTTGGTTGTGGTCACAATGGCTAGTGGATCACTGAAGCCCAGCTGCAGCGTTTCAAACCCTAGTTGTCCAACTGACATCTCTGACAATATTAGGAGCAGTCATGGTTGAAGGGTCACTATTAATGCCGTACCCGAACACGGATTTCCCATTTCGCCACACCAGGAAGCAGTATGCTTGCATCAGCGCGTTACAGGCACAGTGCCCAACAGCAGGCACCACCAGCGTAGCACTAGGGAATCAGGCATTTGCAGCAGTGCCTGGTAGTTGCAAACAGCAATTCTGGGCTCCAGTGAAATACCTAGGCAAAACATGTGAGCGTATGCGGCAGGACAACGCATCATTTGGGCTGGCTTCATCGCTTCGCGGCAGGAATGTTGTTGTAGACGAGCACCGCATCAACGAGAACTACCACCATCAGTACTGCATCAGCTGGATTGCTTGATAATGTGAACACTGACTAGCAGTGAGTGCTTGCTCAGCCTGCAACCAGGGTGCTGCACTTAATGGTCTGCACTTCATTGCTGCCCAAGATGTGCTGCATACCTTGTTGTGATGGGTTTGCTTGATGTAGGTGGGTGAAGAAGCAAACATTCGTTCTCCTGCTGTGAGCAGTGGCAGTCTTGCACAGCACTGGCAGTAGTGCATGCTGCACCCAGTCAGCGTGCACAGCACACAGCAGCATCAACCCCAGACAGTCAGCCCGCAGTCAACATGAACAGCACAGGAGCGACACACATCACCAGCAGCAGCAGCTCTTCGAGCAGCTGCCAGTGTGTGTGCTGCCGCGCTGCTTCCAAAGCCATAAGCAGCATTAGAAGCAGCAACACAGCTGGGCTGGAGCAGAGCCATCCTCCCAGCGGTGCTGCTGCTGCAGCAGATGCAGCACATGCTGCTGTGTCCTTGGGTGTTTTTGCAAGCAAGCCGACTGCTGCAGGCATTGGTGACCAGGCCGTGCCTGCAGCACTGGCGGCATCCGCAGCAGCAGCTGCAGATGCACCACGGACTGCGGCAGAAAAGGCAGCAGCCAGAGCTGCAGAGGCAGCAGCAGCAGCTGCAGTGTTGGGGCGCAGGCCGCAGCTGCACAACTTCTGCAGTCAAGCAGCGCAGACACCTGCTGCCGAGGCAGCAAACGCATACATGCAGGGATGTGTGTCGGGGCCGGATGCATGGGCGCGCAACTACGACTGCCTGTCGGGCTGGTGCAGCCAGCCTAATGCTGAGTCGCTTGCAGCAGCAGAGTGCTATGTAGCGGGCGTTGGCGAGCTGCCGCTGCCACAGAAAGACAGCTGCCCAGAGCATGCTGCAGCATACCAGGCATGCAAGGCGCTGTTTGAAGCCAAAGAGGCAGCAGCAGCGAGGTTGCAGTGCTTGCAGGACTGTGAGCAGCAGCTAGTAAGGGACTTGGCAGATGCGAGTGTGAAGCTACAGGTAGCTAGGGCAGCAAAGGCAGCAGCAGCTTGTTGTGGGTGTGTGGCTAAAGTGGCAGCAGCTGCAGCGGCAGCAGTGGAGGCAGCAGCAGATGTGCAGGCAGCGGAGAATGGCTTGTTGAAGGTGCAGGGGCAGCTGAGGGTGGCTGCTGCTGCTGTGCAGCAGTATGCGGCTGCCAGCAAGGGAGCGTTTGCTGAGCTGCGCAGCGTGCAGCATGCGCTGATGCAGCGGCTGGCACAGCAGCATAGGGCGGTTGTGATGTGAGGAAGGGTCAGCAGCAGCCGCAGCAGCAGTAGCTTGGTGGGCGTAAGCAGGACTCCAGCCGCTGAGCATGTGCTGCAGCCTTGCTGCTCAGTGAAGATGGGAGATGCAGTATTGTTTTGTTGAAGCCTCGTGTGGTTCATGTGCATTGTGTCACCTTAAGGTTGGGGAACCCCGTATTGCAATCAGCAGTGCCCCCGGGGCACATTGGTTCAACATCAATTTGTGCAAGGGCAGCGTCTGCTGTAGCAAGCTTGCTCTGTCATGCAGCAGGTTGCTCAACAAGCAGTTGCTGCTTGTAGTCACAGGAGTGTGATGTGTAACGGCATCCGCTGCTTTGCATCAAAGTGTAACCTTGAGCCATGTACTACACATTGTAACATGATGATGATGATGATGACATTGTAGCCTGCTCAACCGTCAGGTCAGGAAGCTGCATGCAGACACAATTGTTTGTGAATCACTGCAGCACTCTACTTTGAGCCGTTACATCACGCATGTGCACCCTACACATGCTGATACCATGCGTTTTAAAAGGGCTAGGCCCTTTTTGTGTTCTGGTGCGCCAACGCGTGGTATTGAGTTGCTGATGCGTGTTCGAATGGGCTGTCTTTGCGTGCATGAGCGTACCAGTCGTTATGGTGGCAGCAGAGCTGATTCTAACACAGCATGTCCTGCTTGTGGTCAGGGTGTTGAGTCTTTGTCACATCTGATGTTTGATTGTCCCGCTACTTCTGCTCAGAGGGATACTATGCTTGATGAAATTCGGTCTGTTTGCGTGATGTTGCTGGCGGCGCTGAAAAATTGCGCAATGTGTTGTCGTTGACTGATGCATCCACTAAGTTGTTGCGTTTTGTTTCTGATGATATTTGGGGTAGTAGGGGGGTGTGCCGAGTGATATCTAGGAGCATTGCTGAGTATCTTGTCCAAGCTTGGGATGTGCGTAATAATTGCAAACACAATGGAGCAGTGCTCCCTCTTTCTTCCGCTCCTGAGGGGCGCGGGGCCGATGGCGTTGACGCTATAGCTTAATGGGTAACATGATGATGATGATGATTGTAGCCTGCTGCGAGCACAGTGCAGCCTGCTCCGCAGCAGTGCTGATGGGGGCAAGGGCTCTCCGGCAAGGCAATGCCCAGTCTTTGTGCGCACAGACCTGCTAGCACCGCTTCAATGCGGCCTCTTGTCGGGACCTTGTATCCCCAGACAGGCCAGATTTGCAACTTGGCCTATGTGGGGTAAGTTCAGTTGTCAGCCAGAGCACCAGCAGTGCCACAGGTTGTCCAAGGTGCCGATACTTTAGCTGCCAGAGACGCTGGATCAAAAACAAATACGGCACCTTCAATGCCGTGCAGAACTGGCACATCCTGTCGGTGGCAGCGGTCGGCTGCAAGGACGTTGTTCGCAGCCGGTGCTTCAGCCGGCCGGACCTGCGGGCCGGCCATGGGTCCATGCCTTGTCCCTCATAAGCGCAGCGCCAACAGGTCCAAAGGCACTCACAGAAACTCACCTTCTGATCAAGTTCAACGCTTTCAAACAAGAAACACTGAAAGGAGCAACCTAGTAGGCTTCCTGCCAGTGCTATAGCTAGGACGCCGGACCGGAGCTAGAATTCACAGCGTTTGGGGCTTCAAAACAGCTGGTAAGTATTCATGCATCAATATTAATGAGTCCTGCAGACCATGGTGTGTGGAACGGTGTTGGCTGCGACAGCTGCCCAGCGGAAGCTACTCCTTACCCTGCGACAGCCTAGGGACCGCTGTATGAACCAGCCAGTCGATTGAGCTTCTGATGCTCTGCAAACGCTTTGTGCACTGAACGCTGTTGGCTCAGGGGGCACCACATGCAGGGCAGATGGTCTGCCGTCCTGTCAGTGGTTGTACAATGGCGATTTAAGAAGAGCAAACCAGCTGCAGCACAGGCTGCAAAAGGAAACGTTAGGGCTTGTTACAACAATTTATGCTGCTCAATGGTACTGCCGCTGCAACTTTTCGAGTCAACGATATAAACCTCGCAGACGCTTCAGCTGCCTGTGGGGTCACTCGCCTGAGAGCACCAGCACGGGAGCGTCTGCCAAACTTCCTTTAACATTACTATGCATTTTTGATGTTATTCGGCTTGCCGGACAGGCAGGAGAATGCTGTGAAAAGTAGATCACGTATAGTAGGCCATGAAGGCTGCTGCTCTCTCGTTTTTGGCCAAAACGAGTGGAGCATCCGGTAGCATCCCTCCTGCCCCTTTCACCATATATTGGTGGCATACCCTCTGTTCTTCGTGCAAGTTTGAGCAACTACCATTAACTATAGTGCATGAGCGGGCGCTCGAACGCTGCAGCGGGCTGAAGCAGCAGCTTGGCCTGTTGGCACTGTCTCAAGGCGTACAATCACCGACATATCAAGCGAAAACGTATGCCATAGCTTAAGTATCGCGATCAGTGGCCGTTGGACGCTGGAGCGGGACGCTGCGGGCTTCGAGAGTGCAGCTGCTCTCGCAGGGTATGTTGCCAAGCAGCAGAGGCCCGGTGATAGCGTGTCAATGGTTTCAACCGACCTATAGGCTTGTTGAAAATGTCTTGTAATGGCAGGCAGGCAGGCACAGCAAGCACAATGCCCCGCACTAGCCAATTGGCTCTTGCAAGAGCAGCAGGTCAGCAGCAGCAACATGTCAGCCGGCCAGCAAACATCGTAATCGCAGCAACAGCAGTAGTAACCGCCAACAATGCAATCAATATGTCAACCAAGGCTGCATTCAAGCTTCCTGGCACAGTGCACTTAGCAGGCGCGGCAGATCAGCACTCATCACCCACCAGGCTGCAGTAGAATGTTACAGCTGCACTCAGCCGATCATGTAAAAATTGCAGAATATATTCCTTATACTTTGGTTATGTACCAGCAGTAGATTGAAGGCCAACAGTGCAGCAGCGCTCAAGTTGTGCTCGTGTAACCTGGTCAAAGTTGCGTTGACCAAGACGCGCGTAAATAACAGCCAACTTAGACTATGTCTTGTGGCCAGGGGGTTGCGCCTGTGGCTGAATTTGGCTTGCTGGTACAAATAGACATATGTATGATTCATTTGCACCATTTTACGGCCTCGTCTGCCAATGTTGCCTTTTTTGGTACGACCACTACCTGTTGCTAGCACTGCAGCAGCTGCTGGTTCGAGTGCATTGTTCCCGACTCCTCCCTGCATATGCTGCCTTTTTCTGATGTAGGTGCAACCGCAGAATCCATGTAAGCTTCAACCTCCTCCCAAATCACCAAGCCACGATGGGGCACTATGTGCGCTGTCATGGACTGGAGGGAGATGGCTGTTACTTTGAAGAAGATGCCCGCAGGATGCACTGCAGCTTGTTCGAGTTCAGATCACGGTACCCGCGCAAACTTGCTGGTGTGTGCGAGTGTGACAGCTGCCGCTTTGCTATATTCGCTCTAATTCCTTATACGCACTCTCTGCTGCCTTTGTATCCTCGTTATTCTCAAAGTAACACCGCACCAGCAGCCTGCGTGACTGCCGCCACTGCTGCTGCGTGTCCAGGAGACTGATTCTTGGAAGTTGTGCCTGCGTGCGCATGCGACAGCAGATTGAGCAGCCGGCAGCGCAGTAGTGACATACAGTCAGTGACATGCGCATGTCCAAAGTTTCATCACAAAAGAACTATGCTGCAAAATGCGTCATCCCTCACTGGGCGCAATCAAAGCCCAGATTGTCATAACATGGGTGCTTCAAATGATTGCAGAAGCTGCAAATCAAAACATTTCGACCTGCTTCCCTGGCATGCTGCTGCTGGGCGTGAGTACGACAAGTTGGTATATTCCGCGTGCACCGCCGCGCCCTGCAGAGACCGCGTCAGGGTCGACTGATGCCCTCAAATCACGTTACTTTGCTTGCAGTTCTGAAACTGGCGCTGTTGTGGGGCTGATGCCTTGATGCTGGCTGACCTGGAGCACAGGACCCAGGGCCACCAGTGCCATCCTTCAAAATTATACTGCTGCCTTTGGACCAGGAGTGATTAAACAAAACAAACCAGTAGCACGTGCTTATGCGACTAAACTGAGCCAAATGCGCCGTGGCCCTGCAGCTGAGTTGTGCATGAAAATGCGTCTAGAGTGTCTGCCACTGTGTGCTATTCATAGTTGCCAGCGCCGCAATGAAACCACTGTACAGCGTACCCAGCGAGAATCATGCCCTGCCTGCCACAGTGCACCTGAAACACTTGCTCACTTTTTGTTGGAGTGCCCTGCTTATTCTGCCTGTAGAACCACCCTTGTTAACAAAGTACAAGAGACTGTGCCTGCCACACTGGCGGCTATTCAAGCAGGCCCACCGGCCAATACCTGGAGGGTGCTGCTGACAGATGATGTCCTAGGCAATGATGAACCTGCCCGGCCAGCTGGAGCTGAGCGCGAAGACGCGGGTGCTGTGACAGCCATGAGAGCAATAGCTGATTTTGCATGTGAGATTTGGAAGCTGCGGAGTACCGTCCTCACAGGACGCGGGACCAATGAGGGCAACCTTATGGTGTAAGGCCTTGTTGGTGAACCTTGTCATTTTGAGTCAATTATTTGTGTGTGATCATGTATCAGAAGCGCATTTTAATGTACTGTGTGTGTGGCGAGAGAATGTCACACCCTGAGAGGCAGCTGTATGTCATTCCCAGGTCCTGCTGTAAGGTTGAAGGAACCGGAAGTTTCTGGATGTTTCCAGAAGGTTCCAGATGTTCCCGAAGTTCTAGAAGTCTCCGGAAGGATGTAGATGTTTCCGGAAGTAGTATGTTCTAGGATTGTCTAGAAGCTTCCTTGGTCCAGAATGTTCCAATTGTAGGCAGTTGAGGAGGCGTTGTAGGTTTTCGCCAAGGCTATAAATGTGCAATGGACTTGTTCATTGCGGTTAATGCAGCGTAGCTGTATCCCTGCTTGCCTGGTCAAAGGCAAGCAGTGGGTGAGGTGACAGTCAAAACACGTCATTACCTCACCGCTGCCGAAGGCCACTTAGCATGCGCAGGCGTCTAGCCCTGCACGTTTCGTTGCTGTTCATGCGAACTGCAACTCGACTCGCTACTTCGGTAGCGTTTGGAGTGTTGCACACGTCCTATTTTTTATCACTTCTCTGAAATCGATCCATTAATACCTCCGAATATCTCCAGATCGTTCTTACGTATATCTGAGAACAAACTAAGGACCTGCTTTAGGTCGGCCAGAGGCAGCTGAACGCACGGCTACCTGCGGCCGTCGCGTGCTCTTTCAGCCCTTTTGGCACGCTGGGCTTGAGTTAATGCGCTTTCCGCAGTTTCTTAAGGTCAGCTATCTCCGCTTAGGGGTGTAGATAAGTGACACAAGCAGCAGGCGCCGCAGCAGCACCAGCGTCAGGCAGGAGCACCAGCGGCTGGAGCTTGTCTTCACAGTGCAGTCCCCGACAGACCGGCATTTTGCTGCACGTCAGCACGCAGCTACGTATGGCTGCTTACCTCCTCAGCATGAGGGGTTGTTTGGGCCCCAGCAACAGCAGCTGGAGCTCAGCAGGTGAAGCGCTGGCGCTGAGTGGCTGCTTTGACAGCCCCAGAAGCCACAGCAGCAGCAGCAATGGCGAGAACAGCAGCCCCATTGGCAGTGTGCGCCGTCGCAGCAGCAGCAGCAGCGCACACCTGATTGTGCGCCGCCAGTTCGGCAGCGCGCTGCGCATGGGCGCCACAACAGGCGGCTGGAGCAGCTTGCAGGCTTTCACAGCCAGCAGCAGCACTGGCAACGGAGGCATGGGCTCTGGCAGCACATCTGCTGGAGCAGCAGTGCAGTAAGCGCCCTGCGCACACAGCAGGCGAGTGTGGGGCGGCTCCCACGTAACGGCCAGTCATTAGGCTACTCGTCTGAACACCCAGCTGTTGTGTCATTAAGCAGCTGTGTGGGGCACATCATTGTGGTGCCTTTTCTTGACATCTGAGCATGGTTACCGTGCACAGCTTTCCTGCAAGCACGCCGCTGCACTGGCGCTTAGGATTGTGCGGCAAGCAGTGGCGTGCCATTGGTGCATCTTCGCATGTGCTCAGCTGGCTGCAGCATGGTGTTCCTGTAGAGTGGCTGGGTGGCCGCGCACCGCCCCCCTTTTACAAGAACCCTTTGCCATCTACCAACGCCCAAAAGCAATGGTGGTTGTGCACTGAAGCGCCCCGCCTCAGCAAGTTGGGTGTGCTTACCAAGCTTGCCTCCCGCCCTGCATACCGCTCTAATGCATTTTGTGTGCCCAAGGGCAGTTCTTGGCGTCTGGTGATCAATTACAAGTATATCAACACCTTCAATGTCGCCCGCAAGTGCAGGTTTGAGACGCTGCGGTTTTTGCAGCGTTACGACTTGAGCAATGCCTTTGCTGTCAAGGCCGACATGGCAGACGCATTCTATCAGGTGCCTCTGCACGCTAGCGCAGTCGATTACTTTTGCTTTGAGTTTGCTGGCGAGTTTTATCAGATCAACTGCTTGCCTTTTGGCTGGAATAACTCGCCTTACTACTTCACCAAGGTGACTAGGCCTTTGTTGCGCATCTGCGCTCCCCTGCGCATACACGTGTGCCGTCAGGCACCATGTACCCTGCAGCGCCTGGCAGCCGTGGCAGTGTAGCGCAGGTTGGCTGCAAGGTACCGCCCTACTTGGATGACTTTTTGTTTGTGTTCCCTGACCAGGAGACAGCAGCAGCCGGTGCTGAGTGGATCCAATCCATAATGTACTGGCTTGGCTTTACGCCCCACCCCACCAAGTCTGTGTGGGAGCCCACACAGCGGCTGGAGCATTTTGGCCTGGTTGTGGACCTGGCCCAAGGCACCTTCTGTGTGCCCCCAGCCAAGGTTGCCCGCCTCACCCGCCTGGCGCGCGGCATTGCTATTGCTGCCAAGCAGAACAAGCGCCGCGGGCCAAAGCGAGCGCTGGCTGCATTTTGTGGATATGCGCAGTCTGTGCGGCTGGCTGTCATGCCGGCCAACCTGTTTCTGCGTAGTTTGTATGACGATTGTGCGTCTGTTTCTGGTTGGAATGGGACTGTCAGCATCTCCCGCCAGTCCTTCCGTGATCTTGAGTGGTGGGCGAGCATCCCTGTGCAGCATTTGTCGTCGCCTATTCGGTTGCGCCCGGCTACTGTTGATTTGTTTGTTGATGCATGTCCCACAGGCTGGGGCGCTGTGCTGCCTGTCCTGGCGACAGCCCCGAAGGGGTTGCTCACGGCGCCTGGTCTGCTGCTGAAGCGTGCATGCACATCAACCAGCAGGAGATGCGAGCTGTGCGCATGGCTCTCCTGTCTTTTGAGCCTGTGGTGCGCGATCGTGTGGTGAGGCTGCATGAAGATAACACGGTGACAGAGTCTGTTTTGGGGCGCTTTGCTTCACGGTCCGCTGCTCTCATGGACGAGTACAGGTTGTTGCGGTCTGTGCTTGAAGATCTGCATGTTCAGCTGCAGGTGGTCAGGGTGAAATCAGAACTTAATAGAGCTGATGCACCTTCTCGCTTTGTTGACCATGGGGGACTACCGCCTGGATTCTGAGATGTTTAGTTGGCTGGATCTTATGTGGGGCCCGCACAAAATAGACCTGTTTGCTTCGGCGGAAAACACGCACTGTCACTGCTTCTACAGTTTGTTCCAGTGCCCTGGCAGCAGGGGCGTTGATGCCCTACTGCAGCCATGGTCTGCTTGGGGCAATGCCTTTGCTTTCCCGCCTGTCACCACCTCAATGTTGCTGCAGGTTGTGCAGAAAGTGCGCGAAGAGCGTGCAAATGTTACAGTGGTGGTGCCGTTGTGGCCGGCTCAGCCTTGGTTTCATGAGCTGATGCTGCTTGCGGTTGACAGCTTCCAGCTGCCTTGTTCGACGCTCACCGGCCCTATGGCTCGGCGCCACAGTTCCTGGCCCTTGCTAGCTGTTCGCATCGAGCACTAGCTTGGAGATGGTCCCGCAGCTAGGTGTTTGCTGCGCAAAGGCTGCGTGTTGGGCATGCGTGTGTACAGCGTGCTGCTGCTCAGCATTTGATTTGCTGTTGCTGCTGCTTGCAGCAGTTGTCGGCCCCAGCACTACATTCAGAGGTTTGAAGGTTGGCGGCATGTGTGCTTGCTGCAGTGGTGGTTTGTGCTGGTGGTTGTGTGTTTTGGTTTGCGTTTGCTTCTGCTGCTGCTTCTCGCAGCAGTTATCGGCACCAGCCCTGGATTCAGCGGTGTAGGTTTGGCAGCGTGAGTGTTTGCTGCGTTAGTGGTGTGCGCTGGGGTGCGTCTGCTTGTTTGCCTGCCACATGTGTTGTGGCTTCTATCTACGCGCCGTGTTGCGGCGGGCCAGGTGGGCTGCAAGCCTTGCTGCTTGCAGCCCTCCCCCTTCCTGTTCCACTGGTCTTTTCAATGTGGCTATTGGCTGAGGCTACCTGACCAGCAGTTTGCTCTGCTGACAGCTGGCAGCTCCCGGAGGCTGCATGCATTGCAGCAGGCTCGCACCTGGCTGTGTCCTTGCAGCCCTTGCATTTTCCTGCCAGCTGTTACAGCAGCCTCAGCCAAGCCTTCCCACTATCTATATCGTCATGGCGAAAGCAGTATTAATGTGCAATGGACTTGTTCATTGCGGTTAATGCAGCGTAGCTGTATCCCTGCTTGCCTGGTCAAAGGCAAGCAGTGGATGAGGTGACAGTCAAAACACGTCATTACCTCACTGCTGCCGAAGGCCACTTAGCATGCGCAGGCGTCTAGCCCTGCACGTTTCGTTGCTGTTCATGCGAACTGCAACTCGCCCGCCCTTCCCGCCCCCTTTTTTTGTGGCTACTGTTCCGCATTGTGCACTGGGTGGTGTCGCTGCAGTGGCTGTGTTGCTAGCGGTGCCTCTGGTTTCAGGTGACTGACCACTGGTTGTCAGTTGCCGCAGAGTAGTTGCGCAACATGCACAACGTGCCGCGCTACCTGGCGAACCTGTGCCGCTCGCTGGGTTTCATGGTTTTATGCTGCCTTGCAGCAATGAGATGGTGTTGCCCGCTGCAGCCCCTACATAGTGTCATGTCCGCTGCCATGCAGCGTCTGACAGTGTTGCGCTGTCGTGCAGCTTTGATAGCTGTGCTGATGCTGGTTGCTTCCCATAGTGTGTGGTGCTTTGCAGCTCTTGCAGTGTTTCTGCTGCAGGCCTGCGTTGCCTGTTTCTGCGTTGTGCGCCCTTGCGCCAAGCTTGTTTGGGGACCTGTTCATTGCTGGTCCCCTGCCTTCCCTTTGCTGCCGGTGCCTGCACCTGTCTGCTGCTTTCGCCTTTCCTCTGTCTTGCCTCTTGTTGAATTGTGCCGCTCTCGGTGCTTGAAAGTGTGTAACCCCTCAAACGGCT
>CADDIJ020001284.1:0-16230 GCA_902809745.2 Tetradesmus lagerheimii | reverse complement strand
CAACGTTAGTGAAGTTGAGCCTTTCTATGCTAGCACACTTTATAGTACGGCAGCCGTGCATGATCAGGCTTCCTGCAGTCATGTAGCAAAGCGTGACATATGGATGGACGCAACCCTCTTGCAGTTTGTGCGTGAAGGTGTGGTGCCAGCAGGCCTGTCAGCCAAGGAGTTGCGCCAGCTTCAACGTCGCGCAGCTGCATATCAGTGGTTGACTGTCCATGATGATGGTAAAGTGCATGAGACCATGTACAGGAAAATTCCAGATGGCTCCACCAGAGTTGTACCGCCACCTGGGCAGCGATTTAAATGTGCAATGGACTTGTTCATTGCGGTTAATGCAGCGTAGCTGTATCCCTGCTTGCCTGGTCAAAGGCAAGCAGTGGGTGAGGTGACAGTCAAAACACGTCATTACCTCACTGCTGCCGAAGGCCACTTAGCATGCGCAGGCGTCTAGCACTGCAAGTTTCGTTGCTGTTCATGCGAACTGCAACTCGACTCGCTACTTCGGTAGCGTTTGGAGTGTTGCACACGTCCTATTTTTTATCACTTCTCTGAAATCGATCCATTAATACCTCCGAATATCTCCAGATCGTTCTACGTATATCTGAGAACAAACTAAGGACCTGCTTTAGGTCGGCCAGAGGCAGCTGAACGCACGGCTACCGCGTTCGCCCGGCAATGCCGCTCGAAAGCACGCTTCCAGTTTCGTACCGCCTTGTGGGTGATAAGTGACACGAGCAGCAGGCGCCGCAGCAGCACCAGCGTCAGGCAGGAGCACCAGCGGCTGGAGCTTGTCTTCACAGTGCAGTCCCGACAGACCGGCATTTTGCTGCACGTCAGCACGCAGCTACGTATGGCTGCTTACCTCCTCGGCATGAGGGGTTGTTTGGGCCCCAGCAACAGCAGCTGGAGCTCAGCAGGTGAAGCGCTGGCGCTGAGTGGCTGCTTTGACAGCCCCAGAAGCCACAGCAGCAGCAGCAATGGCGGGAACAGCAGCCTCATTGGCAGTGTGCGCCGTCGCAGCAGCAGCAGCAGCGCACACCTGATTGTGCGCCGCCAGTTCGGCAGCGCGCTGCGCATGGGCGCCACAACAGGCGGCTGGAGCAGCTTGCAGGCTTTCACAGCCAGCAGCAGCACTGGCAACGGAGGCATGGGCTCTGGCAGCACATCTGCTGGAGCAGAAGTGCAGTAAGCGCCCTGCGCACACAGCAGGCGAGTGTGGGGCGGCTCCCACGTAACGGCCAGTCATTAGGCTACTCGTCTGAACACCCAGCTGTTGTGTCATTAAGCAGCCGTGTGGGGCACATCATTGTGGTGCCTTTTCTTGACATCTGAGCATGGTTACTGTGCACAGCTTTCCTGCAAGCACGCCGCTGCACTGGCGCTTAGGATTGTGCGGCAAGCAGTGGCGTGCCATTGGTGCATCTTCGCATGTGCTCGGCTGGCTGCAGCATGGTGTTCCTGTAGAGTGGCTGGGTGGCCGCGCGCCGCCCCCCTTTTACAAGAACCCTTTGCCATCTACCAACGCCCAAAAGCAATGGTGGTTGTGCACTGAAGCGCCCCGCCTCAGCAAGTTGGTTGTGCTTACCAAGCTTGCCTCCCGCCCTGCATACTGCTCTAATGCATTTTGTGTGCCCAAGGGCAGTTCTTGGCGTCTGGTGATCAATTACAAGTATATCAACACCTTCAATGTCGCCCGCAAGTGCAGGTTTGAGACGCTGCGGTTTTGCAGCGTTACGACTTGAGCAATGCCTTTGCTGTCAAGGCTGACATGGCAGACGCATTCTATCAGGTGCCTCTGCACGCTAGCGCAGTCGATTACTTTTGCTTTGAGTTTGCTGGCGAGTTTTATCAGATCAACTGCTTGCCTTTTGGCTGGAATAGCTCGCCTTACTACTTCACCAAGGTGACTAGGCCTTTTGTTGCGCATCTGCGCTCCCCTGCGCATACACGTGTGCCGTCAGGCACCATGTACCCTGCAGCGCCTGGCAGCCGTGGCAGTGTAGCGCAGGTTGGCTGCAAGGTACTGCCCTACTTGGATGACTTTTTGTTTGTGTTCCCTGACCAGGAGACAGCAGCAGCCGGTGCTGAGTGGATCCAATCCATAATGTACTGGCTTGGCTTTACGCCCCACCCCACCAAGTCTGTGTGGGAGCCCACACAGCGGCTGGAGCATTTGGGCCTGGTTGTGGACCTGGCCCAAGGCACCTTCTGTGTGCCCCCAGCCAAGGTTGCCCGCCTCACCCGCCTGGCGCGCGGCATTGCTGTTGCTGCCAAGCAGAACAAGCGCCGCGTGCCAAAGCGAGCGCTGGCTGCATTTTGTGGATATGCGCAGTCTGTGCGGCTGGCTGTCATGCCGGCCAACCTGTTTCTGCGTAGTTTGTATGACGATTGTGCGTCTGTTTCTGGCTGGAATGGGACTGTCAGCATCTCCCGCCAGTCCTTCCGTGATCTTGAGTGGTGGGCGAGCATCCCTGTGCAGCATTTGTCGTCGCCTATTCGGTTGCGCCCGGCTACTGTTGATTTGTTTGTTGATGCATGTCCCACAGGCTGGGGCGCTGTGCTGCCTGTCCTGGGCGACAGCCCCGAAGGGGTTGCTCACGGCGCCTGGTCTGCTGCTGAAGCGTGCATGCACATCAACCAGCAGGAGATGCGAGCTGTGCGCATGGCTCTGCTGTCTTTTGAGCCTGTGGTGCGCGATCGTGTGGTGAGGCTGCATGAAGATAACACGGTGACAGAGTCTGTTTTGGGGCGCTTTGCTTCACGGTCCGCTGCTCTCATGGACGAGTACAGGTTGTTGTGGTCTGTGCTTGAAGATCTGCATGTTCAGCTGCAGGTGGTCAGGGTGAAATCAGAACTTAATAGAGCTGATGCACCTTCTCGCTTTGTTGACCATGGGGACTACCGCCTGGATTCTGAGATGTTTAGTTGGCTGGATCTTATGTGGGGCCCGCACAAAATAGACCTGTTTGCTTCGGCGGAAAACACGCACTGTCACTGCTTCTACAGTTTGTTCCAGTGCCCTGGCAGCAGGGGCGTTGATGCCCTGCTGCAGCCATGGTCTGCTTGGGGCAATGCCTTTGCTTTCCCGCCTGTCACCACCTCAATGTTGCTGCAGGTTGTGCAGAAAGTGCGCGAAGAGCGTGCAAATGTTACGGTGGTGGTGCCGTTGTGGCCGGCTCAGCCTTGGTTTCATGAGCTGATGCTGCTTGCGGTTGACAGCTTCCAGCTGCCTTGTTCGACGCTCACCGGCCCTATGGCTCGGAGCCACAGTTCCTGGCCCTTGCTAGCTGTTCGCATCGAGCACTAGCTTGCAGATGGTCCCGCAGCTAGGTGTTTGCTGCGCAAAGGCTGCGTGTTGGGCATGCGTGTGTACAGCGTGCTGCTGCTCAGCATTTGATTTGCTGTTGCTGCTGCTTGCAGCAGTTGTCGGCCCCAGCACTACATTCAGAGGTTTGAAGGTTGGCAGCATGTGTGCTTGCTGCAGTGGTGGTTTGTGCTGGTGGTTGCTGTTGTTTGGTTTGCTTCTGCTGCTGCTCTCGCAGCAGTTGTCGGCCCCAGCCCTGGATTCAGCGGTGTAGGTTTGGCAGCGTGAGTGTTTGCTGCGTTAGTGGTGTGCGCTGGGGTGCGTCTGCTTGTTTGCCTGCCACATGTGTCGTGGCTTCTATCTGCGCGCCGTGTTGCGGCGGGCCAGGTGGGCTGCAAGCCTTGCTGCTTGCAGCCCTCCCCCTTCCTGTTCCACTGGTCTTTTCAATGTGGCTATTGGCTGAGGCTACCTGACCAGCAGTTTGCTCTGCTGACAGCTGGCAGCTCCCGGAGGCTGCATGCATTGCAGCGGGCTCGCACCTGGCTGTGTCCTTGCAGCCCTTGCATTTTCCTGCCAGCTGTTACAGCAGCCTCAGCCAAGCCTTCCCACTATCTATATCGTCATGGCGAAAGCAGTATTAATGTGCAATGGACTTGTTCATTGCGGTTAATGCAGCGTAGCTGTATCCCTGCTTGCCTGGTCAAAGGCAAGCAGTGGGTGAGGTGACAGTCAAAACACGTCATTACCTCACTGCTGCCGAAGGCCACTTAGCATGCGCAGGCGTCTAGCACTGCACGTTTCGTTGCTGTTCATGCGAACTGCAACTCGCCCGCCCTTCCCGCCCCTTTTTTTGTGGCTACTGTTCCGCATTGTGCACTGGGTGGTGGCGCTGCAGTGGCTGTGTTGCTAGCGGTGCCTCTGGTTTCAGGTGACTGACCACTGGTTGTCAGTTGCCGCAGAGTAGTTGCGCAACATGCACAACGTGCCGCGCTACCTGCCGAACCTGTGCCGCTCGCTGGGTTTCATGGTTTTATGCTGCCTTGCAGCAACGAGATGGTGTTGCCCGCTGCAGCCCCTACATAGTGTCATGTCCGCTGCCATGCAGCGTCTGACAGTGGTGCGCTGTCGTGCAGCTTTGATAGCTGTGCTGATGCTGGTTGCTTCCCATAGTGTGTGGTGCTTTGCAGCTCTTGCAGTGTTTCTGCTGCAGGCCTGCGTTGCCTGTTTCTGCGTTGTGCGCCCTTGCGCCAGGCTTGTTTGGGGACCTGTTCATTGCTGGTCCCCTGCCTTCCCTTTGCTGCCGGTGCCTGCACCTGTCTGCTGCTTTCGCCTTTCCTCTGTCTTGCCTCTTGTTGAATTGTGCCGCTCTCGGTGCTTGAAAGTGTGTAACCCCTCAAACGGCTATTGGCTGAGGCTACCTGACCAGCAGTTTGCTCTGCTGACAGCTGGCAGCTCCCGGAGGCTGCATGCATTGCAGCGGGCTCGCACCTGGCTGTGTCCTTGCAGCCCTTGCATTTTCCTGCCAGCTGTTACAGCAGCCTCAGCCAAGCCTTCCCACTATCTATATCGTCATGGCGAAAGCAGTATTAATGCCGCCACCAACACATCCGAAACTTGCGGTGATACGGAACAACAGCTGTAATGCATTCTGTCACAGCATGATGCGGCAAGCACATGCTTGCTCCCTCTGCCAGCAGCCACATTACCTCACCCACGGAGATGCCTTCACAGCAGCAGCAGCAGCAGCAGCAGCAGCAGAGGGGCCTGACAGGCCCCGGCCAATCAGCAGCACGTAGCAACGAACCGTTTGCAGTCATGCAGGCAACAGAAGACATTGCAGAGGTGAGGCTTGCCTTTGCTTGCACTGGCACGGTTGTTCCCAACAGCAGACAATTGGTCGTGAAAAATGTGCTGCCAGCACAGTTGCTGTGCCCTGTCCAGCCTTCGTGGTCCCACTACTGAACATCAGGACAAACTGCACCAGTATAATCAGTGGTGAGCTGCCTGACCTCTTTGAGCGACACTACATGGTGCTTATGCCTTGCATGCTGCTATCTTTTATTGCGATGGCCACAGGCGTGTTCATCAGCCGCTGAAGCAGCTTCAGCTCGTAGCCGTTTTTGGAAGCAGTCAGCACATGTCAAGCTGCTGCAACGGCCACCAGCACAGAAGATCAGCCCCAAGCAGGCAGCACTGCTGCACGATACTGGACGCCACATATCCAACCTAACGACGGCCATGAACAAAGGAGCAGCCTCTTGCATGGGCATATACACACACAGCAGCAGCAGCAATCACCCAGGCCTTGCAATCCTGGAGCCAGTTCTTGCGGCACGGCCAGTGGCGACGCTGCCTCAGCTGCTGGTGTGGCTGCAGCAGGGGCCTTGCTTGCTGCAGCTGCCTGTGCTCGCAGCAAAACTCAACAGTTTGGCAGATGGCGTCAGTGCTGCAGCAGCAACAGATGGTAGTGCTTATGTGACTAAACTGAGCCAAATACGCCGTGGCCCTGCAGCTGAGTTGTGCATGAAAATGCGTCTAGAGAGTCTGCCACTGCGTGCTATTCATAGTTGCCAGCGCCGCAATGAAACCACTGTACAGCATACCCAGCGAGAGTCATGCCCTGCCTGCCACAGTGCACCTGAAACACTTGCTCACTTTTTGTTGCAGAGCCCTGCTTATTCTGCCTGTAGAACCACCCTTTTTAACAAATTACAAGAGACTGTGCCTGCCACACTGGCGGCTATTCAAGCAGGCCCACCGGCCCATACCTGGAGGGTGCTGCTGACAGATGATGTCCTAGGCAATGATGAACCTGCCCGGCCAGCTGGAGCCGAGCGCGAAGACGCGAGTGCTGTGATAGCCATGAGAGCAGTAGCTGATTTTGTGTGTGAGATTTGGAAGCTGCGGAATACCGTCCTCACAAGACGCGGGACCAATGAGGGCAACCTTATGGTGTAAGGCCTTGTTGGTGAACCTTGTCATTTTGAGTCAATTATTTGTGTGTGATCATGTGTCAGAAGGGCATTTTAATGTACTGTGTGTGGCGAGAGAATGTCACACCCTGTGAGGCCGCTGTATGTCATTTCCAGGTCCTGCCAACCACATCGTGTTACAATGTCAGTAACATTGATATCCAGGACTGTGCAAACGGGATAACATATGGTGTTATGGTGGGTTTTAGGTTGGTTTCCACCCCCATACCTGGCCGTGTTATGGCTCCAACCATAGTCAGTTCGGTGAGACCAATAGTGTCTGGGATTGTCGGTGTTTTTCAACACCCGTTTAGAAAGCCATACCCCAGCTCTACTCACCTGGCTCCTATGTTTTGGCCCCATAGCAGCAGAAATCCAGTACATGCCCAATTACAAATATAATTTCTCTCTTCATGAACACTAATTTGTATGACAAGGATACCAACACTATATGCTGTGTAACTAACTAACTAACTAGCGCGAACAGCGGCAGCAGCAGCAGCAGCATTGCAGCAGCAGAGAGTGGTGCATCAGCAGCTGATGTCAGCAGCAGCAGCAGCAGCGGTGGAGGCTTGTATGGCAAGCTGTGGTTTTGCTGCATCTCAGGTACGCTTGCGCATGCCCTGTCAGTGGCAGAGAATTGCTTGGTTGTGGTGCTGTGCTGACGCACCCTGCATGAGACATGTGTGTTGTCCGTTAGTTGTCCAGCTGCCAGGGCGTTGCAATGGCTGCTGCTTTGAGGTAATAACCCCAGCAGTAGGGCATGGGATCATAGTATGCACAGCGCGGTGGTGTGTCAGGTGTATCAGTTGCACAACACAAATTGCGGGTGATGCATGTCAACATGCTTCGCACTATGCTGTAGCTCTGTCAGATTCCAGGCTGAGTGCTTGCAGCTGAGTAGTTGCAGCATGCGCATGTCCCTTTGCAAACAAGTATGGGTTGAGCGACAGGGTGCTTACCAGCAGCGCAACAAGCAACAATAGTGTTTACACATAATCCCATGTGCTGCTTGCAGGGCTGACGGCTCTGCTGGAGTATGCATTAGTATTGACCGAAAACAACGACAACAGCAGGTCAAAGGTGCTTGTGCAGATTGGAGACAAGCTGACAAACTCAAGTGCGTGTTCCTGCACATGCTTCCTGAAAGTAGTTGTGAACATCATTTTAGGTTTTGTGAGCATCTGTTTGAACATGTTCACAATGCACTTGCAGTGCCGCAAACATCAAGTGCAACTTTCGACAATGCGTCCACAGTATTATCGTGAACTTTACTGGGAACAGGCTGACAACTTGTCAGTGCATTGAATGCACTTGCATTGCGACTGTGAACTTTGCCAGGAACATGCTGACAATGCACTTGCAGCGTGACTGTAAACTTAGCCGCATACAATACGCTTGCTGCGCTGCTGCTGCTGCTGCTACAGATCTGCCACAGCATTTGCCAGGCTTCCTTTGGCAGTTGGTACAGGTCACAGCAGCATCAGGGCAGCCAATCATCAATGGCACGTTTGTCCCCGCGGTCAGGGTGCTGAGGTCCATGGTGCACCTGCTGTGCTCAGCTGAGTACACAAGCATCCATAGCATCAACTGGGCATGGGCAGAGACAACGATGCAGCAGCTGCTGAAATTTGCAGTGGCAGCTGGCATAGTGAAAGCGCTGCCAGGGAGCAGTACAGCGGCAGGGGCAGCAGCTGTGTCAAGGTTCTGCTGCTGCTGGTTCGTCTGGCTCTCAAACTGGCAGCAACTACCAAGTACATTGCAGCAGCTTGGTGTGACTTCCTTGCCAGTTCTGCAGTGACAGAGTGCATGCTCCAGCTGCTAGCATCGCGCTGCTCTCTAATGCACAAGCAGCATGTGCAGCAGCAGCAGGGTCTGGCGCTGTCACGGCAGCTGGGCAAGCGCATGCGTGGTGACCTGCTGCTGCTGGCAGATCCAAGGGATCAGCTGCTGCAGCTTCTGCCCAGCAACGAGTTTCTGGCAGGTGATGCTTCAGTGACAGCTGCTGGTGACTCCAGCTTTGACATTCATGATGTCATTTTCGGCATGTCATCAATACGAGAAAGCATCAGCAGTAGCAGCAGTTCCTCTGTAGGCTGTAGCAACCACCCTGCGCTATCAGCTGCTGCGCTGCAGCTGTCGTTGCAGCTGCTGCGGCTGGCAGCCTCCTTTTGGCAGCATCACCATCACAGCCTGAGCGAGCAGCAGCAGCTGCTGCTCTCCATTGCGGCTCCTAACGTTAGTAACGTTAGTCGTGACGAGCTCGCAGAGCTGTTGAGTCTCAACCTGCAGGCTCAGCAGCTTTTCATGGCCTGCATGCAGCTGCTGCGTTTGCAGTTACGCACACTGCGGGCTAACGGGCAGTGGCAGCCGCAGCTGCAGCTGCTGCAGCTGGGAGGAGGGGAGGTGCTGCTGCAGGGCCTGACACTGCATTGCAGCGGCATGCACTGCCAGATGAGAGCTAGGGACGTGTTCAGCGTGCAAGGGATGGTGACAGCTGTGTATCGCTGTGTTCCAGGTGTGTATGGGTGTAGCTTTTTTGTTTACCTGCACATGCTGCAAGTGGTTCATGCGTGCAATGGCCAGCGAGGACCGTTTGGAACAGGACGTGCAGCTTCAGTATCTTGGCCGAGACCTTCACCGTGTGCATCCTTGCTCCTTACATATCGTAGACATTATACAGCTCTGTACACCAGCAACCGGGCGTCTTTGCAGTAAACCGTCGTTGTTTGCTGGCTGGCCAGCGACCTTCGGAAACTCAGCGTCACGGTGTGGGTGCCCGCTGTGAACGAATACATGTCGGTGGACGGCGCCAGCGTGATGTAACCTGCAGACGCGTGATAGACCGTGTTACTGCTGATGACAGCCCCGTTCAGGGAAACGCTCACGTCTGAATACCGGCCCGCTGTGGCCGAGCTCATGCCGGCCTGTGACATGATGACGTACGTGCCAGCCTCAAATGCGGCCGTGAGAGAGCACTTTGTCACGTACGCCTGGTTGATGTTGGACGTCTTGCTGTTGTCCGATGCGATCTCAAAAGCTCTGCCAAACAGGATCTGCTCGCCGCCGACGAACAGGCTGTTCGGCAGGACGTCCAGCCTGCCCTGCAGCGTCATGTTACTCCCTTGGAAGTTCGCGTTCCCGGTGATGACCGGCATGACAGCGCTGGTCCCTGTCAGCAGCCCGGACGAAGCGATGTTGCTGCCCTGAAAATCCGTGTTCCCAGTGATGATCGGCATGACAGCGCTGGTGCCAGTCAGCCGACCGGACAAAGTCATGTTGCTGCCTGCAAATGACGTGTTGCCGGTTATGCTCGGCATCAGCGCGCTCGTCCCAGTCAGTCGACCTGTCAAGGCAATGTTGCTGCCTGCAAATGACGTGTTGCCAGTGATGCTGGCCACAGCTCCGCTTGTCGCTGTGAAGCTGCCTGTCAACGCGACATTGCTGCCTGCAAAGCTGATGTTTCCTGTGATGTTCGTGACCGCAGCACTGGGCGCCGTAAGCTGGCCGGTGAGTGCCACATTGCTGCCTGTGAAAGTAGAGTTTGTGATGGTGCTGGCAGAAACGGTTGATCCCGTCAGTTGGCCAGTGAGCGCCACATTGCTGCCACTGAACGTGCTTGCAGTGATGCTCGCCGTCGTCAGCTGGCCTGACAGCGTCATGTTGCTGCCTGCAAAGCTCGTGTTTCCTGTGATGCTCGGCACTGCGGCGCTGGCGGCCTTCAGCTGGCCCGTCACGGTGGCAGTGCCTTCCACCGTCAACCTGTCCACCGCGGTAGACGTGCCGATGCCGACGTTGCCGTTCATGTCGACGCACATGCACTCTGTCAGCCGCGCCCCGTCCTTGCAGACTTTGAACAGCAGGTTCCCGTAGCCGTTGGAGCTCGCATACGTGTTGGTGCAGGTGATGCTAGCCATGTTGTAGGTGAGCTGGCTGTCGTTGTCGTAGTTCTGCAACATGGGGCCGGCGATGTCCTTGGAGCAGTCCTGTGCCTGAGCGCCCTGCACGACGATGATGTTGCTGCAGTCGTCCTTCTTTGCGCTTCGGTACATCTGATGTCCTACCCCATACTCCGAGGAATATGTGGCGGCACCGCAAGCGGTCATAAAACTGGGTTTCCTGTGTTCAATCAAGTGACTGACATCATGGTTCAACCTTCGGACGCATTGAAGAAGTGGTCCCGTTCTCCCTTGGGGATCAACAATGGTGAGCCTGTTATTCGTTTGGGACACCGTGTACGGTGAAAATCGCCACT
This sequence comes from Tetradesmus lagerheimii, assembly GCA_902809745.2. Taxonomy (NCBI): domain Eukaryota; kingdom Viridiplantae; phylum Chlorophyta; class Chlorophyceae; order Sphaeropleales; family Scenedesmaceae; genus Tetradesmus; species Tetradesmus lagerheimii. The sequence goes on along the minus strand of CADDIJ020001284.1, from coordinate 5,696 downwards.
GCAGCAGAGAGAAGAAACCACATGGCAGGGTTGCTGACAGCTCCTGTTGTTCGCAATCATGCTCGCAGGTTTCGTAGCTGGCAACGCGGATCCACTGGAGACGGAACAGGCTGCAATGAGGGTAAAGACGGTTGCCAGACGGTTCAGCAGGCTATGGCAAACGACATTTCCAGAGAAGCACAAGCAGCTGCCAGCAATTACACGTGTGACTGACTCATGGAAGGGAAATAGGGGCTACCGGGTCGTTGAAAACGACGCTGTGATTCATGAGCTGCTTCGTGCCTTGGACCGCAAGGTTTGGTGTGACCAGGCGCAAAAGCGAAGAGACGCAGGAGAGCGCGGAGGCGCAGAGGTATCTCAGCGACATCTGCGCCATAGTGCCTGCTTTCCGCCACAAAAAGAAGCTGTGGGAAGTAATCGACAGCATACCGGAGGATGAGCTGCCGGAACAGCACAACAAGGACGAGTGGCACGCGCTGCTGGAGGAGCAGCAGAGAGTAAGCAGCGCAGACTACAAGCAGTTGCGCTTATTCCACGAGAGCATCGATACAGTCCTGCTTCCTCCCGTGGTGTACGACACAGCTCACGAGATCCTCAGGGACTTGCTGAAAGGAGAGGACCCAAGCCCCAGTACTGCAAAACCTCTCGTCAACCTCCTGGTACCTGTTGTGCTTGCAGCCATCGAGGCGCGTCTGGCAGCAGAGGCCGAGCACCCAGCGAACAAGCTGAAAGTGCCAAAGTTTCCACAGCGCATGAAATACCATCATCATGACTTGCACGACGGAGTTGCAGTGCATGATCCCATCTTTCGAGATGAGCCGGTCGAGCTCAAACTGCTGGCAGGTGATGCAAATGCGGAGCATAGGCACGTCGTGCTGGCGTGCCGTGTACCTGCGGTGGTGGCAAACCGCAAGCTGATGACCCTGAAACCTGGAGACGGCCGGTACATGCTCCACAAAGCAGAGGTGATCAACGGCATGCTACCCGAGACGCCGCAGGGTGCCGCTGCGCCAGCAGATCTTTGAAGTGTAGGCAGCAGACGCTTGATGGGATATCGTTCCTGTGTGTTGTCCGCAATTTAGCTGGTCATTGCAAGGCAAGGCGTACACAGATGAAGGTCGGCGGGACTTTCTTGACGCTGGCTGTTCTGCCAGTTCTGCTTCTGCTGCTGGTGGTGGCTGTTGTAAGAACATTGCGAGTCGCTCCTGAGCAGTTCGTGTGGGCAATCAGCGAGGTTCCAGCGGAGCGCCTGCCGATACACACACCATGGGCACACCAACCACACCATGGGCACACTGTCACGCCTTGACGGCGGGTCCTTTGGCAACTAAGGTCTTCTATAGCGATTCGACGTAGGCCGTAGTTGTATAGAAGGCTCAGTTAGTTACCAAGGGAAGGCTTCACACAATAGACGAGGCTAGGAGGACTTGGGAGGTCTGATGGAAAGACTTCTTGAGTGAATACTTCTTGTTGAGTGAGGAGAGGCCCCCTCTATTTATAGCCTTGGCAAAAACCTACAACGCCTCCTCAACTGCCTGCAATTGGAACATTCGAGACCAAGGAAGCTTCTAGACAATCCTAGAACATACTACTTCCGGAAACATCTACATCCTTCCGGAGACTTCTAGAACTTCTGGAAACATCTGGAACCTTCTAGAAACTTCCGGTTCCTTCAACCTTACATCATGCCCCCTCCTCAAGGAGCAACGTCCTCGTTGCTTACCCATCAGCCACGTCGACGCACCTGCCTGCATGTGCTGCGGGTAGCCACCTCCTGCTCTGGGGTTGCATGATGAGAGGCTTCATACTCATCTATCAAGCTCTGCTCAATGTTGCTTGCTGGCTCCCATGAATCATCCTCTGGGCCACAATTGAGCCAACGGATCAAGTACTTGATAATCCAGCGCCGGCCGACTCGCTCACGCCGCTTGTCAAGGAGCTTGTCTACCAGCCACTGGTCGTCATCAGGGTAGACGAGCACGGGTGCAGAGTGTCCTTTGTGGTCAGGGAACTGCGCATCTTCCTTCCATGGCCGGAGTAAGCTGATGTGGAATACAGGGTGAATCTTGAGAGAAGCAGGAAGCTTCAGCTTGTAGGCCACCGGATTGATGACCTTCTCCACCGTGAAGGGGCCAATGAAGCGAGCTGCGAGCTTCTTGCTCATCGTGGATGGTAAATTGAGGTTGATTGTGGACAGCTTCACCTTGTCTCCGACTTGGAACAGGTAGTGCTGTCGCTCCTTGTTGGCTGCGCGCGCTTGGCGCTCATGGGACTCCCGAAGCTTGGCCTTGGCATGCTCAATTGCGTCCGTCATTTCCTGAGCACGCATCTGCGCTGCTGGCATGATCACATCTGCCAAATCAATAGGTGAGGACACATTCTGACCATACGCCAAATAGAAAGGCGTGTAGCCCGTAGAAGGACTGACTGAATCATTGATAGCAAACTCCGCCAAATCTAGGTAATCGTCCCAATCATCCTGGCGAGGTGAAACAAAGTGGCGTAACACCTCTTCCAAGGTGCGGTTCGCACGCTCACTCTGGCCATCAGTCTGCGGGTGAAAAGCTGTAGAAAACCGCAGCTCAGTGCCAAGAGCTTTGAACAATGCCTGCCAAAAGTGGCTCAGAAACCGCCGATCCCTGTCAGAGATAATGACACGAGGCAAACCATGGTGCTTATACCATGTACGCACAAATACGTTGGCGATCGCCTCCGCTCCTGCAGTCTTAGTGGTGGGTGCAAAGTGGACCATCTTTGTCAGGCGATCCACAAAGGTCACCACCGCATCATGCCCCTCCTTGGTAACAGGCAGATCTGTGATCAAATCCATGGTAATCTGCTCCCATTTTGCCGTAGGCACAGGTAAAGGCTGCAGAAGACCAAGAGGTCGCTGCATCACAGGCTTATTGCGCTGACATGAAGGACATGCAACAACATAAGAACAGACAGAACGGCTCATGTGCGGCCACCAAAATCTCCTGGCCACACGTTGCAGGGTCTTGGTGTGGCCAAGATGTCCTGCACTTGGACAGTCATGGCACTCGGCAATAATGCGCTTCCTGAGCTCGGGAATTGCTGGGATAGCCACGCGATCCTGGAAGTACCACAACCCATCATGCATCCACAGACCTGGCATCACGTCATCATAGTAGTGATCCTTCTCATATCCAGCCTGAATCTCCTCTTTCAAGTTGCTAGGCACAGATGCTGTAGCAAGCTCAATTGAGGCGAGATCCGGGCGCCGTGACAGAGGATCTGACATATTCTTAGCTCCCTCCTTGTAAGCAATCTCCGTACCACTGTAGTACGACTCGATCCACTGACTCCACTTGGCCTGTCGTCGAGAAAGATCCTGCTTCTTGTTGAACCAAGTATGGTTCAGGTGATCAGAGTTGACCTTGAAGGGAACTCCTTCCAGATAGCAACGCCACTGCTGTAGAGCGTAGTAGATTGCAAGCATCTCCCGATCTCCAGTGGGGTAGTTGCGCTCTGTTGGCGAGAGCTTCCGTGACAGATAAGCCACGGGTTGCAAGCCCTTGCCCTGATTTTGAAGTAGTACCGCTCCAAGCGCAAACTTGGAGGCGTCGGTGTAGACCTCATAAGGCAAGCTCGGATCAGGCGTCACCAGTACAGGTGCGGACACCAATGCCTTCTTGAGCTCGTCGAAGGCCCGACCTTCTACATCATCCCGCCAGTGCCACTTGATGCTCTCCTTGGTGAGCTCCGTCAACGGGTACGCCTTTTGAGCATAGTGCTGAATGAAGCGCCGGTAGTAACCAGTCAAACCGAGAAAACCTCGCACTTCACGCACAGTGCCAGGTGTCGGCCACTCCGTAACCGCTGCCACCTTCTTGGGATCTGGCTTAATGCCGTCGGCACTGACGACATGTCCCAAGAAGTCGATTTCGCTGAGCCCAAATGCACATTTGTCAAGCCCCACATAAAGCTGATTCTCCCTCAAAACAGCGAGCACCTTAGCCACGTGCTCCAAATGCTCCTCAGGTGTCTTGGAAAAGATCAAGATGTCATCCAAGTACACCACCACGAACTTATCAAGATATGGCTGCAAAATCTTATTCATCACATGCTGAAAAGTTGCGGGTGCGTTGGTCAACCCAAAAGGCATAACCTTCCACTCAAAGTGACCGTAACGCGTCCGGAACGCGGTTTTTGGCACATCTTGCTCAGCAATGCGGATCTGCCAATAGCCACTCTGAAGATCAAGCTTGCTGAACATCGTCGCCCCATGAAGCTGATCCATCAGCTCGTCAATGCGAGGCAAAGGATAGCGGTTTTTCACCGTTATCTTGTTCAGCGCCCGATAGTTAATGCACATACGAAGCTTACCATTCTTCTTAGGAACAAAAAGAATGGGTGCTCCATACGGCGACTTGGAAGGTTGGATGAACCCCATGTCAATCAGGTCCGTTAGCTGTCGCTTGACCTCCGCCAGCTCCAAAGGGCTCATGTGATAAATACGTAGGTAAGGGGGCTTGGCACCAGGCTCCAGCTCAATCTCATGTTCCACACCTCGGGATGGAGGTACACCTTTTGGCAGTTTGCCAAAGATGGCTGAGTACTTGTGAAGTACCCTCTTCATCCGTTCAACCCACTCGGGATCCCCCGAAGGGAGAGAGAGGTCATCTATCGCACGGATAGTTGGGTCCTCCTCAACCTCCTTGAGGATGGCAAGGTAAGCAATTGCGCCCTTGCGTAACTCCCGCTTGAGTTGAAGTGCAGACAACAAACTGACACCGGGAGTTGTCCTCTCGATGTTAGAGGGTTGCTGCAAGGTGTATGTGACGTCCCTCTTTTCAATGGTGATGGTGTTAGACACCCAGTCGATGGCAGGGTTGTGAGAAGTCAACCAAGGCTTGCCAAGGATGATGTCGTATGGTGCCAGCTGAGTGACGGTAAAAGGCCTCCGGTCCTTGAATTGTCCAATACGGAAACGTAGGTCAGGCACGACCGTCCCCGCATCTTGAAGTGAACCGTTGGCGAGCCTCACTTGACGTCGATGGAGCTTGAGAGTAGGCAATCGGAACTTCATCACCACCCTCGGATCGATGTAGTCCTCACTCGCACCTGAGTCTACTAGCACATCAAGCACCTCGCCGCGGCACTTGGCCTTCAGACGAATGAGCTCATGGCTAGCAGGCTCAAGACCACCTAGCTCCATGGTGGTGCACGAGTCTTCGGCCTCGGGTGCAGTGAGTGTCTCCAGCTCCTGCTTCGCCGGCAACTCCTCCTCCCATGGCCTTGGCTTCACTCCTGTGTTCACGGGCGGATCCCACAGGATGATCACCGGCCATTGAGAAGCTTGCTCCACCTACCTGTCCCCGGATGGGATAGAGAACAAGCCCTCAGTTCCCGCAGGGTACTCGTGAATTACCCTCATCCCCTGCGTCAGCTTCCACCACGGCTTCCTGTCCCACTTGGGCAGGATAAACACGCCGCATGTCGTCTCCGGTGCGGTCTTCTTACAATCCAGGTAGTGCCTCAGATATTGGCCAGCATGCCGGAAAGGCACATTCAGCCATACTGACTCGCCGCTGACATTAGTCTTGCGGAAGTCAGTGAAGCCCTTGTAGAACTTGTCAGCCTGGGCAGTCTCCTCACGTGCGCAGGCGTCCACTGAGAATGGCCCGTAAGCATCGGCATACTTGACCTTCTCCAGGCAGTTGAACAGCCAGTAG